>JAPFBE010000041.1:659681-689285 GCA_034336665.1 Luscinia megarhynchos | reverse complement strand
CCAGCAGGGCTCAGCCTCACACAGAGGTAAGGTGGGAGCTGGGCCACTCTCTGGCACGAGGAAGGGTCTTGTGCCAGCCTGGAGAGCCTGTGCCCATTGCCAGGGAACAGTTCTGCCCTGCAGGTGCCCCCTGCCATGAGCTGTGCTGCTCCCAGTGCCCCGTGGAGCTGTAGGGCTGCTCAGCTGTGGGGCAGGGAGAGGAGCAGGAGGCTGCATGTGCAGCTGAGCCATTGCTGGAAAGCACAGGGCTCTGGGCTCCCTGCTGTCCCAGGGCAGCCCAGAGGCCAGGCTGCTCCCCTGGGAGCTCTGTGCAAGAGGGTCAGGGTGTGGCCCTGGCCTGCCTCAAGGGGCTGCTGGCAGGAGCATGTCTCCCTGTGCAGCTATTTAGAAGTTCCCAGGAAATGTGTCCCATGCAACATGGAGCTTCAGATGCTTTAGGTTTGCATTGCAGCCTCTGTTACATTTTGGGTGTCCATTTTGCAGATCTGACTGACTGCAGTGTTCCCAAGGACGTTACCCTGGGGTCAGGAGGTTACCCTGGGGTCAGTTGTTTCCCTGCCAACTTCCCAGATGCACTTATTTTCCAAGGTTTTGCCTTCCATCCAGAATTGCTCTCCTTCCTCAAAGCCTATATCTAACTCCCCTTTCTTACTAAGCTGAGCATTCTGCAAAGGCAAAAAATATTGAATTACAACGTTGGCTTATTCTACTTTGCTGCCACTTGTTTTTAACCTCTGTGAAGGTTAGAAGGTGTTATACAGAATGATTAGTTGTCTGAATTTTAACAGCTATGTTGGAGAGTATTTCAGAATGTGTTACATTGTTCTACTTGCATTAAGAAAATCAGCCTCTAGCCGTGCTGGCCCAAAAGTGGCCCAAGCTCATACAGTTTAGAATGAAAATCCTTGGGGAAAACAAATTATCTAGTGCCAGGAAGACAATTTATGTTTGGGTAACACTCCTGAAATCCTAAGCTTTCCTTTTGATGTGCTCTAAAATATTCCAAGAAAGAGAATAAAATGTTGATCTAAATGCATACAGGTATTAGAAACTGGGAGTTCTTTTAGGAACCGGAAAGAAGATGTTTACTGAAATCAGCATAAGGGCAGATAAGAAGCTCTGTCAAGAGCAATCTCCATCTCTGCTCTTCTCTATCAAACACAGAGGCTCTCCAGCACTGGGGGCTGAAGCCTTCATCATGCAGCAGGTTTCAGTCGGCTGGCCAACACAGTAATGCCAAGTCTGCTGCCAGTAGCCCAACCACTGGGAGAGGGTCTAGGCATACGTACCTTGCTGCTCTCATGCACCATCTCTGTGTCGTATGAGAGCTCTGCAGTCTGGAACCTGTCTTGCCTGTTGCCCAGCATGAGTTTTTTTGGGGGGTGAAGTCTGACAGAGATTTACAGGAACCTTTGCTTCCAGTACCAGGCCTCCCACTGAGCCAGGCCGAGGAGACGGATCGTCCCAGCGGTCCTGGACTTAGGAGTGACAAAGACCTGAGGGACGGCTTTGGAAAGGTAAGGGATAAGGACAGGGGTGAGCAGACTTCCTTGCCAGTGGCTCTTTAGTGCTTGGCCCAAAATGTCCCTGAAAATCCTAATCTTCCACTCTTGGGAATCTATTTGACAGCTACAGAGCAATTGCTTGGCTATTTCCAGTGGTGCCAAAGTCACTGGTTTGGAGATGGTGCTAAGGTCATGCCTGAAGCATTCTTTATGTGCAAAGGCCATTTTAGAGAAGTTCTGAATGGCAGAGCAAGCTACACACCAGTGAACATTGGCAAAGGGCACCCTGAGAAGCAGAGAAGCAAAGATTCTAATGTTGAGTATAAGCAAGGTTGCAAAATAAAATGGGAGAGTTGGATTTTTCCTGGTTACCTTTCTGGCTGTATCGCACAGCCCTCTCATTCTCAACTTTTCTGCTCAATAATATCAATGTTTCTGCAACTTGTTTTCACATGACTTCTTTTGGTGTCCTGGTCTCAGAGACCAAGTCATCCAGAGTCCTTCAGAGCAGAGTCCTTCAGAAGCCAGGAAGTGAGAAACAGCTGCAATTCCTGGCCATGAGTGTTAAGCAACAGCTAATTACCCCTCCTTGCTGCGTATTGCACACGGTTTTTATTCTCCTGCCATGGCCTGTAGGAGCTGAACTGCCTGCTCACTGGTCATAGGAGCTCTTCATTTGTCTGGGAGCATTCCTATGACTTTCATGCTTCAAGCAGGGCTTCCTGTCATAGGTTGCAGTTGGAGCAGTGTAAGGTTGTGGCACTGAAGTGTTCCACCTCACTGTGTGTAACTGCCAAGGTGAGGACGGGAGATGCTCTCCTGAAACTATTGGAATGTGTATGGTGCTAGATTAAAGTCTGTGGCACTCTATGGACTCTGTGCTCCTGATGAGGTGTAGTGCCTGGCTTGTGTGTCTCTGCTTACAGTTTGTGATGTATTTCCATTGCAACTAGATCCGTGCTGCATTGTGCAAGTTGGCTGAAAAGAACTTAGAGCCAAAGGATGTGGAGATTTTTGAGAAGGAGATGAAGAAAAGGAGAGAAGAGAAAACATCCTTGCAGCTGCCTCCACAGAGAGCTGAGCCCGGGGATGCAGCTGAAGCAAGTACGTGCTGCCTACACTTGTGGTCCTTTTTGACCACTTGCTTGCCCTTTGCACAGTGCTGCAATCAGACTGGGGGACCGTTCTGCTTTCATGTGAGTGGAAGCTTGCATAGGATTGATTTCCATTCCCCAAAGAGAAATCCAGAGGCATGAAGTGTCTTGCCCATGGCCTCACTGAGTCGGTAACAGAACATCAGCTTCCCACCTTCACCTCTAAAGTCATTCAGAGCAGAAAATTCTCTTGCAAAGTCAACTGGGGCTTCAGACTCTTTCCTGGAGAGCAGCTTCCAGGGAAGGTGAGTCCAGAAGAATGCTTTTCAACCAAGGTGCAAGCCGGAAGAAACCAAATTCATCTCCTCCTAATGAAAACACCAGAGACCCTTCTCCCCCCACTCCCAGCCGAGGAGCTGGCGCTGCAGAGCTGTGCTGAAGCCCCGAGGCAGTGCTGCTGTTGTGCCCCAGGAGCCAGGAGCGTTCCCGCTGCCGAGTGAATCCCGGCTGGGGGCTCTGGCTGCAGCGCTGTGTGCTGCCCCGAGGGCGGCAGCAGGGACCTTCGGGGGCAGCACTCAGCCCCAGGGCATCACGCCGTGTTATCTGCACTTTCTTTTGGGAACTTCCCCAGCCAGCCTCTGAAACAGGAAAACAAATGTAAAGCAGCACTGGGTTTTCCTTGTTTCTTAGTGGAAGCATCACTGCAATTTAGTTTTAAACTAGAAGAGAATAGATTTAGATTAGATATTAGGGAGAATTTTTTATTATGAAGGCGATGAAATGCTGGAAGGGTATGCCCACAGAAGCTGTTGTTGATCCATCCTTGAAGGGATTCAAGACCAGTTTACATGGGCCTCTAGGAACCTGATGTAGATGAAAATGTCCCTGCTCCCAGGAGTTGGACTAGATGGTGGTTAAAGAGGCCTTCCAATCCAAACTCTTCTCGGATTCTTTCATTCTGTGATCCTTGTCCCGTGTTAGTGTGCCAGTGTTCTACTTGAAGTCCTTTGGGATAACAAAGAGATGATACCCAGCTCCAGCAAGTTTTCTGACCCATTGCATCGTCACCCTGTCCAGCACCCTCTACTTACCAGCTCCTCTTTGACCCCTGCAGGCTTTAGCCTACCACCTGTCAATGGCACAGCTTCCAGTGTGCAGAGAAAACACCCTGGTAATGCCTTGAAGAAGAAGAAAGTCTTGAGGAAGCAGGACAAGGTGCCCTTACAGCCCAGCGTGCCTGTGATCCATGAGGAAGGCACTGTGCCATGCAACTCCTCAGGTAAGCCTGCTCCATGGCAGCTTCTGCCCACACGGGTTTTTCCTATCACAAGGAGCACAAACTGCCTCCTGCCTCAGCCAGCACAGCTGGGCTCTTTGGTCCATAGCCTGTCCTGAGAATGAACAGCAAATCTACTTTTGAGTTCCTCCAGCTTGGTAGTACTGCAGCAGTTGGTTCTTAGAGATCCATTGGAAAGTTGAGCTGAATAAAGCAGTGGTCTAAGCTCTGGCTTTTGCCCATCCTCATAGTCCAAAGTACAGTGCTGGTGCCAGGAGGCACCTACGAGTACCGCCACAATCAGTTGCCCACTCACCATCGGGGCCCTCTGCCTGTGCTGCTGTCCGGCTCTGCAGCCAGCTTTTCTGCTATCCCAGCGAGGGCTGTCTCTGCATGGCAGTCAGTGGCTTGGTGCCGTCATGCTGCTGCTCCCACAAGTGCCCAATGGCTCCTGGCTGCTGCCATCCCACGGCCTGCAATGCCAAGAGGCAACAAGCAGTGCCTCCTGTGTCAGCACACCCAAATACAGCGGCCGTGCGGAGCAGATGAGAGCCAGGAGGGGCTGCCTGGTGCTCCCAGGCTGTTTGCTGTGTGCAGGAAATGCACAGCAGACAGTCCCTAGTGGCTCTTGTCTCTCCTTTGTGGGTAGCCGGCCTGTGCTGTGATCCCAAGTAGGGTGAGATAAGAAGGGAGCTAGGAATGATACTTGCAGTGCTCTTTTCTAGTGATGCTACTTCCATGTTCAGAATTGAGCAGAACTAGCCTGACTGTGGCTCTCCATTCCTATGGAATCTAGATGTGGATGTCTACATACTTCTGCAGTCACATCACTGATGTCGGTGACAGGGGTACGTCAGTGACATCCAGATTAATTCCTGTCCGAATATTTTTGGTCTTACAGTTCCCCCATAATTTGTGAGAACATGCAAGGTATCACAAAAACCCTACCGAGTCTAGAGCACTTCATCTAGATTCTGTGCCATATTTATACTCCATCATTTTAGATATCGCTGATGTTTTCATCTACACATTAGAAAATGAGCTTTTGAGTGCAGGACATGAAATTTTTGATGGACAGTGCTTTTGATGACAAATGGGTTTCATAAGAAATGCATTTATCATCTGATTTTTCTTATACATTGTAAATTTTTTACCTTTCCAAAAAATTCAGTTAGGGTAAACCCAGGAGAACGGATTATCAAGAGAGTGTGTCTGCCAACAATTTGCATCTGTATCTGAATATTTTTATCCTCAGTTGACAATTTGAAGACTTTTTTTATCAAGCCTCTAGATTAGAAATTGCATTTTTCTACAAGGGAAAGCTTAGGCATCACACAATGTTCAAACACATCCATTTGACTGCAAATAAATTTCACCTCAGCATTGTTGAAATCCAGCCAGTGTGTACCTCGGAAAGAGTAAAGATTCCTGATGCTTGGAAAGAACAAAATCCATAAACAACTCCTTTCCCAAGAGTAGGCTAAAATGTGTGTGCACTCAGCTGCCTGCTGTCTAGAATATTTGAAGTCAGTGGGAGCAGAAGCGCTGTCAGGGGTGAAGGGTCAGCTCTGGCTGTTCCCTGGGAGTTGCTCCATGGGGATTCAGCCGGGCCCAGCAGGGCTGGGTTGTTCAGGCTCGGCTTGGTGCTGTCACGAGGCAGCTGCAGCTCTTTCCTCAGGGAGCTGCAGAGTGCCTCAGTCCTCAGGGATGGGGGAAATCAGGGTGCTGGGACAAGAGAGGCCCCAGTGGTTCCGACAAGAGAGGCCCCTGGGCTCCCCGTCTAGGGTAACCATTCCCGCTGCTCGGCCCTGTCTGGCGGGGAGTGGGAGCTCTGCGGCCTCAGGAACCTGCCGCTGGCTGTGCTGCCTGTGGCACCTGGGAGCTGGCAATTGCTGTGTGGGCAATGGTCAGGTTCAGCCTGGAGCTGTGCCAGGCTGGGGAGGCTGGCAGAAAGCAAGGAGCCCAGGGAGCCAGAGAGCAGGGAGGTGTGTGAGCCAGAGCCATTTGCAGCCCATGGTGCCCTGGCTGGAGCTGGGGCTGCAGCCGCTCCATGGCGGGTGCCTTGCCCGGGGCGGCAGCGCTCAGGGCTGACCCTCTCCTCACAGTGACCTCGCAGACGGCCCCTGGTGCCCAGCGCCGAGAGGAGCTGCTCCGTGGGCACAGGCACAAGGACACAGCCTCTCCTGACCCACAGCAGGCCTTGCTCCAGGCACTCTCCCTGCTCCGCAGCGATGACTGGTAAGAAAGGCCCCGGTCACTCTGTCTCCCCCTCAGCATTAAGGCAGGTTAGAAGTGAATCTTGCTGGTGCCTCTGAGCCCCGACAGCCCAGGGGGCCAAAGGGCACCGGGGAAACCACTCCAGAGGCACTGAGAGGATCAAGATTTGAGAGCAGCCTTTTCTTGGCCTTGGTCTGCAGCTGTGCTCCAGCTGCAGCAGGTCTGTGCTGTCTCCTTGCTTTGCCTGCTGCTCCGTGGAGCTGCAAAGGGAATCTTGAGGGAAGAGAGGAAGCTGGGGGATGAGATGATTTGCTGGCTGAAGGCAGAAGCAGAAGGGCATCAGATCTGAGTGTAGAGATTTGGGTGCCTTGGGGCACTGGCCCAGTGGGCCTGAGTAAGATTTCTCTCTGCTCCCACTGCTGACAGCGATGGCAGGTGACAGGGTCTCCCTGTGACCTCCTGCACGTGAGTCCCAGAAGCAGCTCCAGGGAGTTCCTCTTTCTGAGAAATGGTCTGAGCTATGCTTTCAAGACCCTCAGCCTGTCATTACCCCTGCAGGGGTCATGTCTGAAGAGAAGGAAAAAGAAATTAAATCTCTAGGAATCTTGCACTTTTGGAATTCAGCTTTTTCCTGCTTCCTATGGGCCTGAGATGTTTGGTCAATACTCACAATTAAACACAGACAGAAGGAAGCACAGAGGTGATAAGCCTACAAATGTTAGGTGATATTGGTTGTCTTTTTGATGACTCTCAGTGGTGCCCGTGGGATCAGTCTCCAGCGCTGTGTTGCAGCCCTGATGCTTCACACACCTTCCTGTAGCTCAGGGCCTGCAGAGAGTAAGTGCTGAGAGACAGGGTTGTTTGCATCTTTTCAATAGCATGTTGATGTTGTGGAGATTGTTTTAGGTAACGGATTTTGGGAAAAGGTAGAGTTTCAACTATTCTTGCTCAGGTGTGGAATCTTCTGGGTCATCCTGCTGCTTTTTTTGGGGGAATATGGATCTGAAATGGAATGGGTGGCAGACAGGCCCAGATTGTAGAGGGGAAACTCAGCTCCAGAGTGCCAGTGCAGACTCTCACTGCTGAGCTGCCTGCTGGGGCTGGCAAAGAAGGAAAATGCCCCAGTAACAGCCCAATGGGATTGTGTCTTAGGGACAGGTACGGGGAGGTGACAAGCAACAGCAGCATGTGCCAGTCTGACAGCTTCTAGGAAGAGTGACATAGCGACTGGACATAGTGCCAGAGATTTTAGAAAGGCTGTCTTCTAAAACAGCCATAAATAAAGACACTGAAACCCCTCTATTTGCCTCATGGATTTCTGTATGCTTTTGACAGCCACAGCATCCTGTGGCAAGAAGCTCCACGATTTCATTAAGTACTCCTTGGAAGGCACCTCTCATTGTTGGACAGAGGTGCCAGCCTGGTAATTTGAGAGGCTGCTGCCTCGTTCTTGGGTGGAGAGAAAAATCAATCTTTTTGGTACTTGCCTTTCAGGGAGATGAAGGAGAAGGCACTTGTCAGCATCAAACACCTGGCAGGGTCCCATTCAGAAGTCCTGCTTCCAAGACTTCGTGACATTTGCTTGGCAGTTACCAGCGAGGTGAGAACATTGTTCTGGATTGTCCCCTGTACTTCATGCACAGTGTGTAGAGTAGATTCGTGCTTGTTCATCTCCATGTGTGCTCAGGGACTGCCTTCATTTCTGTTTTTACACCTTCTATTTCTATTGTCTGTCAGCTGTCTATAGGATCCGTGTGTACATGTAGCTGTTTTTACTGGTAGGTCGGGTATCTGACACTCACCGTTGGGTGAGCTGCCATTATAATGAAATGTGCAAATGCAGAAACAGATACACTAATGATGTTATTTGCCAGAGTCCTAATCTCTGCCTGAGCTGTAATTCAACACTGCAAATTAGTCTGTAGACCTGAGCCTGTATTTTCTGTTTCCTGGCTGAGTGCTTCCACTGCTGCTTTTTTGAACAGGAGCACATGACTCTTTATCCTTATGGCTTGTGCCTTTATGGTTTGAAAGCAGCCCTTGTCTTTTATTTGGTTCTTTGTTTTTCAAATACAAGGGCCTAAAATCAAAGCAATTGACATTGTAGAAGGGTTAAGTAGATCACTTCAGTGAAATTTTTAGTTTTAGGCCTGCAGTAAGCAGGTCTGAGGCCAGAAATTGGTGCCAGAGTAAGTTCCTTTCTGTGCTGGTGCTCGTCTGCTATTACTGTCCTTTTATGTTCATCTGGACACAGTGTGACGTCTTGTCATCTCCTGGGACTTTTGTCTAAGGCAACTGGTTTTCTTTTCAAAGCGATTCTTATGTTTCCCCTCATGACTTCCCCAGGTGACCAACCTCCGGTCAAAGGTGTCCTACTCGGCCATTGACACTCTGGGAGAGTTTTTTGCCACCTTGAAGCAGGACATGGACTCTGAGGTGGATGAGGTGGTTCGGACCATTCTCCGCATGCTGCGTAATTCCCCAGAGTTTGTTGAGAAAGCAGCCAGTCAGACCCTGGGGATCATGGTGGAGAATGTGACTCCTGCAAGAGCAATAACTGCTCTCCTGGACAGTGGAGTCAAGTAGGTTCTTCTTCTTCTAGTGATATTCTTCACCTTCTAGTGTGCAGGTAGGGTAAGGGATGAGAAAATGAATGGGAATGCTAGGAGAGAAGGGTTCTGTCCTGCATCTTCTGTCAACTCAGTGGCAGGATTCTCCAGTCCACCTCGTTTCTTTCCTCTTGTCCCCTATTTCTGCCGTCCTGCAGCCCATGAGTTCTCAGAATCACAGAACTGTAGGATATGGGGAGTTGGAAGGGACCCATCAGGATCATCGAGTCCAGCTCCTGGCCTTGCACAGAACACCCCAAGGGTCACAGCATGTGCCTGAGATTGTTGTCCAAATGCTTCTTGAACTCTGTCAGACTTGGTGCTGTGACCGCTGCCCTGGGGAGGCGGTTGCAGTGCCCAACCACCCTCTGGGTGAAAAGCCTTTTCCTGATATCCAACCTAAACCTCCTGTGACTCAGCTTCCTGCTGCTTCCTGGAGTTCTCCCAGTCTGTCAGAGTTGCCTAAATGTGATGAATGGTGGGGAAGTGAAAGTGCCTGCAAAGGCTAAGCATAGAGCCTTGTGCTTTTGTGGGAAGAGGGACAATTGCAATTGCAGCTGTGAGCGCTCTTTGACATTTCACAGCACTAACCACAGAGGCCCTGGAAAAACCACGAATCCTCATGATGCCATTAACTTGAGAAATAAGGAGGGTACTTGCTGGGGCATGGAGCAAGTGGGGGAGAATGTGCTGGGTGTGGCACAGCCTGCACAGCAGGTGCACCTCCTGCCAAAAGGAGTCTTGTATGACTGTTCTGGCCTTTGAGCTCTACTTTCAATTCAAACTGATGTTTCATGTTAGCCTTGAGATGATGAATCACTTTACAGACAGCTTCACAAGCCAAATGCTATGCAATAGCTGATGCAAATGCTGCCTTGAGTGTCGGTGTTGGGCCTGATAATTGCCAGAAGACACTCTCTAGAACAGGACAACCTGGCTAAAATGACTGCCACTCTTTCCTCAACTTTGGAATAGGGTAAAACATTCAGATGTATCCCTTGCCAAGCCTCATGGAAGAAACAGGCTGCACTGCTTTATATTCTGCAACTTCACGGCCCACAGCATGTTTTCCCTGCATTTTTTTTCCCCAAAGGTCTGCAGATTTGGGGATAAATGGCTGGAAAGAGCCTCAGTCCTGCTGAAGCTCTGTGTAGTTGGTGCCCTCTGATGGGTCAGCATGAATTGTCTTTCATTTCTAAAGAAGTCATATGTGATCTCTGTCTTTAATTTTTCTCAGAGTAAATTGTGGGACAGAAATTGGGTATCAGATAGTGCAGAGAGACTGAATTCCTCCCTCTCCCTTGCAGGCAGTCCTTCTGTGCAATGCTAACTTTGGGTTTATCTGAGGGCAGAAGCTTCTAGAGGTGTCTAAAGTATCAGGGAGAGCCCAGGCCTCCTTCCCCCAGCAACGACAGGGAGCTCGCTCTGGCAAGGCCTGTGCTGCTGTTGCTCCTCCTTCTCCCTGTGCCCCAGTGTTTGCTCTGCCCTTCCCAGGAGCTGCCACGTCCAGGTGCGGAAGTGTGCGGCCCAACTGCTGCTGTCCTTGCTGGAGAGAATTGGAGTCACCGAGCTGGCAGGCACAGCCGGGGCTGGGAGGCTGGCGCACGCGGCAGGGACGCTGGCTCAGGACCGTCACCAGGACACCAGGTAATGATCTTCAGTGCACCTCCTGAGACAGGAAAACTGTCTGGGCTCTGTCTGTAAAGGTAAAACCACAGGAAATAGTAAGTTACGTCACTGTGTGGGTAAGGGCCATAGAATCATGGAATACCCTGAGTTGTATGAGACCCATCAGGGTCATCGAGTCCAGCTCCTGGCCATGGGCAGGATACACCAAGAGTCACTCCATGTGCCCCAGAGCATTGTCCAAACGCTTCTCCAGCTCTGTCAGGCTTGCTGCTGTGACCACTGCTCTGGCTTGACTGTGGAAATGACTGTACTGGGTAACCTGAGGTTGTCCGGCAAGAAGGAGCATTGCCAACTTCCTGTGACTTGAAGGATTTTCCTGAGATCAAAAGAGCTCCGATTAGCCAGTCAAACAGTTTTCTTTGTCTTAGGTGCACAATACAAAGGCAAAGTCTTGTATAATGTTCATCACTGAAGGATCCAAACATCTATTTCTCATTAGCTTAAGGCTTTCCTAGAAATATTTCAGGGCTCTTTAGCCAATGTATTCAGTCTTTCTAAACCTTTTCTGCAGATTTCTAGAATGCTCTTATCTGTGGCTCAATGACCTCCAAATTTCTTGAAGAAAACTCTGGTTTCCTAGTGGCTAAATCAGCCCAAACCACCAAATTCCCTTACTTTGATGATTAAATTCCCATTAATAGCTGCCAAGAAGACAAGAGAAACTAGTGCCCCTGTGCATACATATAGTATAGAATTATCAATAGGAAGCCTGAGATATTTTGTCTTGGCCTCCCTGCCAGTTAAAGAAAGGCAAATTATTGCGCAATGGCAGCAAGGCACTGCTAAAAGGATCTTACAACAAAGCAGATGGGTTTCCGTCTCCCTGGGATCCTTTGATTCCACAGAAGCACAACCACAGTTTCAGAGTGAAATCGTGTTTTTCTCTCTCTTTGCTGAGTAAGCAATGCCTTCTCACGCAAGGATTGCACCTGATGAGCTTAAGGTATCAGCCTCTTTTGTTAACAATCTTCATTTGTTTGTATGCTTTTCTTTCTTTCTTTCTTTCTTTCTCCCTTCCCTTCCCTTCCCTTCCCTTCCCTTCCCTTCCCTTCCCTTCCCTTCCCTTCCCTTCCCTTCCCTTCCCTTCCCTTCCCTTCCCTTCCCTTCCCTTCCCTTCCCTTCCCTTCCCTTCCCCTTCCCTTCCCTTCCCTTCCCTTCCCTTCCCTTCCCTTCCCTTCCCTTCCCTTCCCTTCCCTTCCCTTCCCTTCCCTTCCCTTCCCTTCCCTTCCCTTCCCTTCCCTTCCCTTCCCTTCCCTTCCCTTCCCTTCCCTTCCCTTCCCTTCCCTTCCCTTCTCTATTGCCTTCCTCCCTCCCTCCCTTCCCTCCATCTTTCCATAGGCATTATGGACAGGAGATGGTGATGATGTTGCTGAATCACCAAGAAGGTAAAATGCTTTTGGAGCGATCCGTTCCCGACCATCACCTGGAAGATATTCTGAGAAGAATTAAGAAGAGAGTAAGTGCTTGCCAGGAGAAATGTCTCCTTTGTGCAAGTATTGCCTTTCCTAATAGGAGATCAAACATACCTAATCTGTCTTTATCTTATTCCTCTTCTGCTGAATCATTTTGCTCCTGGGAATGAGCTCTTAATCCCTGTTCATCTACAGACCACAGAGGAACTGATATTATTCGGGGAAAACGTAGGGTTTTCAATATTTTGAATATTGCTCACAAACAGGAAAGGGGAAGAGCAGAAAATGGCTTTACATTTAAGGGTAACCCCCCTCTGCACTCTCCCTACTCTGCCCCCAGTAAAGCAATTAAGTGAGAATGGTGCTTCTGAAGATAATAGAGTCCGTGCAAAAGACACTGGAAGCAGTAGTGCCAAAAGCATTTCCAAAAATACAAAAGATGTCCAAGTCAGTTAATTACTGACTTGACAATTACTGTCTGTCTTCTGGGAATATTGCCCTCCTGTCAAAGACTCTGGAGCTGGAAGAAGCTTGGTGAATTCAGCACCATCCAGTGCAAAATGATTGGTTTGTTTGGGGAGAATTTTTTATTCTTTTTTAGCTATGTAATAAAAAGGAAGTGTGCCTTTGTGCAGGAACAGGGAGAGCCAGGTTGAACTGGATCACCTTCCAACACAATGAAACACCTCTCAACCCAAAGAGTTCAAATATTTCTGCTGCTTCCTCTAAGAACACTCATTGCCTACCAGTTTGCATTATTCCCATTTATGCTCAAGACTCATGAGTTTGGGATTTTAAACTGCTGCTTAATATGGCACCACCCATACCCTGCCTTGGGCTATTGCAAACAAAGGGTTGGCATCACTGAATCTCGGCCTGTTTCCTTCTGTAAGTTAGGAAATGTTTCCCTAAGCCTTGGTAGCAGTGATCCTGGTTCTAACTTGTGTTTTCAACAGGGAATTTCCTATTTTATAGTCTAAAGATCCGTGGGGTTTCTCTGTGTCTTTGTAGGGGATGGAACAGCAGAAGGGTGAACGCCCATCTGTCAAGAGCCCAGTGAAGAAGTGCAGCGATGGCTCGAGGCAGGCCCAGGCCACATTGCCTTCTAGTCAAAGGTACTGAGCACTTCTGTTAGATGTGACAAAGCACATGACAGGCTGCACATGTCTCTTCCTCAGGAAAATCTTTCTGGCAGAGATGGCCAGAGATTGTTTCCTTTTTCCTACACATGCCCTATGATAAAAATGTCTACTTCTGCATTACACTGAACAAACTTCTCTGGAGGGCTTTCCACAAAAATTAGGCGACAAAAAGTAACCCACTGATTGCAGCTCAGAAAATTCATTGCAGTGGCAAGGGCAGTGTTGTGCAGGCTAGGAGAGGGCCATATCTCTGCTGCGCGACTTGAGACAAGTAAATTCAACCAGGGTTTTATGGCATCTGAGTGGAGTGTTTTTCAGATGGGTGTTTTGATGAGAAGTCCCAGTCTAGAAGCAAGATGCCATTCCCCAAACAAGCAGTTCCCATGCAAGTAGTTTGGCCTGGCTGAATCATGGTTTTCTTACCCTCAAACAGTACCAAGTTTGAGTTGCAAGTAGCAAGGCAGTTCCTGAGCAGCTTTGGTCAACACGTGTCTCAATGGGGACATTCTGTCTTGATATTCCTGTCCTTCATATAGTTTGCTTGATGGACAGCATGTTTGGTTGATTTCCCCCTATGCTGCAATCTGCATTTCAGGCAGAGATTTGGTCCTTGCTGTCTCTTCATGCCAGTGGCAAAGTTACTTGTACTTGTTCTCCTCTGATAACAGAGAGGATTTATTTAGCTCTGTCATGCTCAGCTGTGGCAGGAAAGTGACCACATGCCTCAGTAGCATAGCTAGGATCTTCCCATGCTCATGGAAGAGACAGATTGATCCAGGAGAATTGTTCCCAGTGGGTATGTTTAGCTGTGCATCTAGTCTCTAGGAAAGCAAACTTAATGTGAGCGCAGTGCTGGGATGTCTGACTTCTGTTTTTATCTCTGTTACTGATTTTCTGGATCCTTCAGATATGCCCCTGTTCATCTGCTCAGATGCATCTGAGCTCCTGTTCCAGCTTGTCATGCCTGGTATAGAGACACTTCTCTGGAGCGATGAGTTTCCTTATTCAAAGACACACAGCTCCCATATAAGGAGGTATTTAAACTTGGCAGTAGTGTCTCTCTTTCTCCACACTGCAATGTGACCTGTGTGCCTGGGAAGCCATCTGAAGATAGATCAGATGCATCTCATCCTTGGTTTTTCTGAGTGAGCACTGGCTAGAATGTTACTTGCAGATTGTCTCCCATAATGATTGTCATGAGGTCCACGTGGTTTTTCAGAGTCTCGTGATTTTCTAGCTTGAGATCACATCATTAGGAAAGCTCCTCTAGATGTTTTGCTCACAATTATCTGCAGGTATTATCACCAAGAAGTCAGAATTTGGTTTTATTTTCCAGGGTGAAGTCGACCTCTGATGGACGCCTCCTACAGCGTCCAAAAGCCCAGGTCACATCACCTCCATCCAGGGACGAAGCGGAGACGCTCCAGAAGCTTCATGATCTCCTGGAAGCCAAGGGGTTTGAGACACGGATGGAAGGAGTGGCACTCCTCCTAGACGTGTGCAAAAACAGCCCCAAGCTCGTCGCCACTAACATTGTCCAAGTATGTAGGGTATCTTCACTCTTCCTTCCCTTTAGCTCCTCTCCTAAGCCTGTAGCAGTAAAGTTAATTCAGTGTGTCTTGGCACTACATCCTGGCTCTTTGGGACAGGCTGGTCCCTCTTACCCAGACCAATTTAATCCAGGTTCAGGCTTCAGGACAAGTTCTTTCAATCCAGCTGTATTTGTCTGGCACGTGCCTATTGGTGCTGTTCATCAGATGATGGCAGAATTTTCCCCTGGTGTAACTTCTGCTGTCTCCTACCCCCAGCTGGGTGAAGTGAGGGGATCGAGCCACTGAAAGCATGGCAATTATTCTCTAGGCACAAAATGGGTTTGGATGGGTGAGAGAAGGATCAGCCTGGGTTGGTTTAAACCAAATATTTTTAAAAGGATACTTCTGTAAACTCCAGCCTGTCTTGCACAGGCACAACTCGGCTTCTCGTTTCCATCCTTGTCACTATTCCACTTGGTAAAGATGGTGTTTACCCTTCTTGGGTACTGAATGCTCATTTCTACATCCCCTCTTCAAACAAGGACATTTTAATCCAGCTTCCATGCTGCTTCTTCTCTCCACAGATTTTTGATGATTTTGTCCTGAGAATATCTGACACTCACAAGAAAGTGAAGCAGATGGCGCTGGACGTGCTGGCAGAAATCATAGGCATCCTGGAAGATGCCTTGAACCCAGTGATCGTCCTTTTGGTGGAAGGAATACTAAAGAATCTGAACTCAAAGGACCCTGGGATTCATGCTGCAGCTGTGAACGCTCTGGAAGAATCCACTGCTCATTTAGGTAAGGCTGACCCCTGACATGGACTCTCCTCAGCCGTGTCTCTGCCTCTCTGACACAAGAGAACTGTGAGTGCCTGGAGAGCTCTTGCTGCCTGTGGAACGCTCCAGCTGACATCCACCAGAAGCTGTGGAGGTGCAGTCCTTACATCAGTCTCCCAACAGGCTTGAATGTGCATCAGCATTTCCCAAAAGTGCCAAGAGCCCTTGGCTCTGTGCTGCTTGTCTGGAGAAGAGGTCCTGGACTAGAGCTTTGCTACTATTTAGAGGCAAAGGGGTTTTAGAGTTTGCTTGGGCCCCATTTGACTTCCCAAATTAATAGCTTTGCTGTTGGCATGAAGGAACACTGGCCCATCAGAGGTTCTGCAGAGCAGCCTCCTGGCAGGCTCCACATTATAGGCATTAACTGCCAATTTTCCACCTTCCTTCTTTGTCTTTTTTTCAAAGGAAAAGTTATGATTCACCAAGTTAATTTCCTCAAAACAAATAGATAGAGATCCAGCTGTCAGTGATACCTTGTACCACATGCTGTGCTGCATGGGGCAGGATAGCTGTAGCAAATACCTACACAGGCAAGGGCTGCTCAAAATTCCTTTGCTGCAGAGATTTATGTCAGCTCTGAAGATGCTGCACTGGGGAAATATGCCTGAAAAATGGAGTGTTGAAGAGGCAGATCTTCAAGGGGAATTTCCACTCTCTCCAGTTCAGCTGCTCTGTGGACTCATGAACTGCGTGACTCAGTGCCTTTCTGTATCCCAAGTCTGGGCTTCTGCCTGTTTGCTCTGGATTGCAAAACCCTTTCACTGCTTATGTGTGGGTGAACTCTTGAGGTCCCTGATGTGAAATGTTTAACGTAGCTGCAGGTAGAGCAGACAACTTTGCATTTACAAATGTGAAAGGAGAGCTTTTCTTTGGGAGTTTAAACCCCTGCCAAGCAGGCTGCAAGGAAAGTAGAAAAGATTCAAAAATCATCAGAAATTTACTTGAATTTATAAATTGGGGCTGGCCCTGCCCTTTCCCTCCCCACTGTCCTTTCTCCTATGACCTCAGAAGAGTGAGCAGAAATGTGTGTTTCTCCTGTAGATAAAGTATCACTGATGAAAGAGTTCAGCCACCAATGGAATCAACTGGGTGGCCAAGCTCTGCTGGATGTCACGGAGCGTATCACAGGTATGGGCTCCCCTTCTAAGCCAAGAGCTCCTCCCAGGGAGTATTTACAGGGAGTGCCTGTGAATGGACAGTAGAGCAGCTGCTCCAAATCGGGGGTGCTGAGCTTGTCCCTCCTGCCCCATCCCCATGGCAGGTGTGCTTGGCAGGTTTTCCCTGGCTGCTGCAGAGCTGTGCAGCACCTGAGATGGGGGCGGCGCTCGGCCTGGGGGCTGAGCTCTCACTGGAGCATCTTAGAACCCACCTGCAGGAAAGGGAGAGGCTAAAAATACCCAGCTGGCTCCTCTCTTGGAAACTCAGGGACATCTGTGATCCTTTAGAGAAAATGGTGGCAAGTGCTATTGCAGGGATCCCTTTGTTTTGTCCTCACAGAATTCTTGTTTTGCCCTTGGAAAGTTTTGAGGCTGAACCCTGCAGTGCCTGGGGGTCACAGCTTAGGTCAAAAGTGAACAGACAGATTAGAGGCATGGATTTGGTGCAAGGCAGCCTTTGGAGTCAGAGGGACAGAAGCAGAGTGCTGAGGCTCCCTGCCTGTTCTGTCAAAGTGGCATTGGACTGAGCATTTCAGGGTGTGCAAACAGTGTCTTCCTGTGTCAGTGGTGTGCAAAATGCTGCAAATGCAGCTGATAATTGATTCCTCAGAGGAGCTGGCTATATCAGCCCCAGCCAAAGAATGGAAAAATTATAATCTTAATATGCAGTAGACAAGATGCTTTATAGCCTTGCTTTAACTGGGGCTAAATCCACTGCTAAGTGTGCCAGCATCTCTAAATGTAAGGTTTCATACACTTTGTGTCTTCAATAGGAATCTTGAAAGGGCAATGTTCAGTGATTGAGAATGTCACAGGCCCTTTAAAGAACATTTGAATAAACTAGGTCTCTAGGAAGAGGCAATTTAGTTTTGGAGTTATTTTGCATGCCAGGAGCTTGTCGGTGGTAAAGTTTTGGCTGTGTTTCATGGCTGCAATTCAGAAAATGAATGCAGTTCAGACTGCAGGGAGCAGTCTTCAGAGAGAATGTGACAAAACACTCGTGTTTTGCTTAAATTTCAGTCCCCTGTGTAGCATTTTTCTCTCTCTATTCTGCTATTTCAGTGCACATTGTAAGAAAAATGCCATTAACATTGGGAGGGGAAATGGCATTAAAATGTGGAGATGCTCAAATGCCACAGTAAGGGGGTCTGGGTAATTATCTAAGACACCCTGAGGTTTGAAACAGCTGTTTGTTAGAAGGCACAAAAGCATTCTGCCAAAGACACCAACTAGTCTCTGATGTTCTTAATCCAGCTGTCAGGCAGCACCCATCTCTGGTAAGCTAGAGTTTGGAAGTGTCTAATAGTGCTCTTTGTTGTGTGCCACTGAGCAAAGGGAAGAGCCAAATTAGAGTTTTGGCACTTGACATCAAGGGTCACCAAAATGGAATCATCCTTTTTATTAGAAATCTCTCAATTATTTGCAGTTCATTCCAAATGCATTTCCAAATCTTCAGTGTGGGTTTAGAAAACTCCTAAATGGAAATAAAAGGCAAGTTGACATTTCAGTCATTAATCTGTTCACTGCAACAGTCTTTGTTGATGCAGAAACAGATTGTGAAATGATCTAGTAAAGGTACAAATTCTGCCACAGTTCCAAGGATCCATTTGGAGAAATTAGTCCCGAGGGGTTGGTGGTTCTGTTTTGGGGAGGATCAGCTGCTTTGGCCATTTCTGGATCGTGGGGCTCTAGGTGCTATTTTGCTGCTCTTAGCCAGAGAGGCTTCCAAGAAGCAAAACTCGGGGTAGATCCTTGTTTGCATTGAGGCTGGTGGTTAAGAAGCTTTGTGTCTGTCCCGGCAGAGCTGGTGGAAGGGGTTCATGCCAGGAGCCCTGAAGTCGTCCAGCGCTGCGCCCTGCCCGTGCTCTGGTCCTTGCTGGAGAACAAGGCACTGCCTGCCCGAAGCGCCAATGTCCGCACGGTGCTCACCAGGCTTGCCTCTGCCCTCTACGAGGTGATGGGCACCAAGCTGAAGGAGTGTGCTGCCAGCCAGTCCGCACATGTGCGGGTAAAACTCTCCAGCATTTTGGGCTGGTGAAGGCTTGGTGCTCTCCAGCAAGCTGACCAAGTGCTGAGATGGACACCACCGGATCTGACATTTTAGCTGTGCCAAAAATGACAAAACACTGAGGAAGGGTGTGCATCTGCCCCTGCTCTCTCCACTGCCCTTCATAGTCGTGGCATGCTCAGGGGGCCTGAAGCAACTCCAGACTGAGGACAAGGGGAACGGCCAGAAGGGCTCAGTCTCACACAGAGGTAAGGTGGGAGCTGGGCCACTCTCTGGCGCGAGGAAGGGTCTTGTGCCAGCCTGGAGAGCCCGTGCCCATTGCCAGGGAACAGTTCTGCCCTGCAGGTGGCCCCTGCCATGAGCTGTGCTGCTCCCAGTGCCCCGTGGAGCTGTAGGGCTGCTCAGCTGTGGGGCAGGGAGAGGAGCAGGAGGCTGCATGTGCAGCTGAGCCATTGCTGGAAAGCACAGGGCTCTGGGCTCCCTGCTGTCCCAGGGCAGCCCAGAGGCCAGGCTGCTCCCCTGGGAGCTCTGTGCAAGTGGGTCAGGGTGTGGCCCTGGCCAAGGGCCTCAAGGGGCTGCTGGCAGGAGCATGTTTCCCTGTGCAGCTCTTTAGAAGTGTCCTGGAAATGTGTCCCACGGAATGGGGAGCTTCAGATGTTTTAGGTTTGCATTGCAGCCTCTGTTACATTTTGTGTCTTCACTTTGCAGACCTGACTGGCTCCACTCTTGCCAAGAAGTTTTTCCTGGACGTTTTCTATGTTCTCTTGGCCACAAAGTCCTTGCCTGCCATCCAGAAGAGTTCTCTTTCCTCTGAGCTCAGGAAGAAGCTGCTGCCTATCCAAAGAGTGTTTGAAGAAAAGGATTTATGCGTTAGCCTGTATAGCTACAGATGTACAGATGTTCTGATAGTTAGCTGTAGGTTTGAATAAATGTATCTTGATTGTATCTTTAAAATTCTGATGATATATTTTGAATTGTATATATTTTATTCTGATCACATGTTTTGATTTTTATATTTTAAATAAACTAACTTTTTTAAAAAAACTAAGCAGGGCATGTGAGTCCAGGACCTAATAGTTTGGAGGTTATCAGAGTGCAGCTCACTCGATGTGCCAGTGTCTCACCATATTCTTTTTTCACTTGGCCTCTTCTCTTCCTCTTTTGTCTTGTTATCTTTGTGTCATTTGTGCTGCTGTTTATAACTTGGAATTGTAACAGGGCCACCCATTGACATGTTTGGGGGACAATGGACCCAAGAGATCCTGTATAGTCTAAAGTTTCCTAGTTAGATGTATTCTGTGCTCACAAAAGGCCTGAGCAGAGAAACAAAGAGAATTGTGCCCAAATCTCAAACCTTTGCTCCTTTGCAGTCTCACCCAGTACTGGCTCAGAGGTGTCTTCAGTCAGAATTTCATAGGTTAGAAGAGGTCATGGAGAAAGTCACACTGCTTTGGAGAAGTCCTGTGTATGTACATTTATCCAGGACAACAATCCAACAGCGTTGTTTGCAACTTGTTTGCAGAAGGATGAGTGGACTGTGAGGTCAATAACATTTGTCAATGGTTCCTCAAATCTTTATCCCGGCCTGGGATCCATTCAGCCCAGGGAAATGGGATCATTTGTTACCATGGATAAGTGCTTGCCTGTGTCATGAATTCCTGAATAACTGGAACAAGCAATTCTGAATTCAGCTGCAGCTCTTGGTGGGCTGCATTATCATTGACTGTGCTGCCTTTCCAGAAATTATTTTGCAGTTTCCTTTCATCTTCATTTGAAGCTTCTAAATTTCACATTTCAATTTGCTTTGACTTCGGAAAAAACACTTTTGGGCCCAGTGTGAACTGTGACCTTTTGATAGAAAAGTCCTCCTGGTTGCCAGCTTCTGATGTTACAGAAGAAAATGAATGCGAATGTGTTAGGTTTCCTGAAGGAACAACTGTATGTCAAGCTCTATGTGTTTGCTTAGCTATGGGTCTAGTCCTGGCCTAGTAAAGCCGAGGCAGGGTGGCGTGTTGCAGGAAAATCTAGTCTGTGATGGGGTTGCCATCACTGGCAGAGTGAATGTGTCCTCTGGGGATTCCTCTGGAGACAAAATTAGGGACCCACTCCATGCCCCAATAGTCTCTTAGATCTTTCAAAAATATCCTAGAAAAGGCAGTGAAACTTCACATCTCCTTGCACACCCACTGTTTGAATAGGGGTATTTTTATCCCTCCTCAAAGTCACACCAGCAACGTGAACATCCATGGACGGGAATGATGCCTGGTCCTCCTGCTGGTGCTTCAGAGTACTGCTAAGTGAAGATCTGGGTAGCTACCAATATCAACACCTAATCAGCATTTCATGCTCCTTCAGGATGTCCAGATGTCAGGGCTTTTTGTTTCAAAGCAGCATCAAAAACACCATCGCTCTCTGGAGAAGATCAGTAAATGGAAACAGCGACTGCCAGCATTGCAAGTGTGGGGAGAAACCTGAAGTGTCTTTGTATAAATATGAATGGGGAGAGTGTAATTGCCGAAGCCAAAACTTCATTAGGATAGCAGGATCAGTACTGCATGCTTGCAACAAGATCATTTGGGACCTTCTTTTTGTATCTCATGCAGGAAAGGAGCTGTTAACAATCCCATGCTACTTAAACCCACATTGGGATATAGCTCTGTAGTGGCTCACAATGAAGCAGATTGCCTGCTTGGTCACTGCCAGCCCTGCTGATCCTGCAAGGGACCAGAGTGCATCCCATGCCTGTTTTGCCTCCAAGAAAAGCTTGGCTTGCCATATTAGTGTGGAATAAATAAAAGAGTAATAAAATGGACAAGTAAATGGATCACTGTGGAGGATATGCTCATGCTTTCACATGACAGCCCTGTACCTCATGCTCCCAGGGCTTGTTACTCATCATCAAACATTTTAATTGAAAAACCTCAGCTCTCATGTTACATGTGAATACAAATTGCATCAGATCATGGAGAATTCTGCTGGCAGGAACAGGACAAAAGCCTTCCAGCACTCACTTGCAGTTGTCCTGGATTTCTGCAGCCCTGTGTGGAAAGCTGCTATAAGCAGAGTGTTTGGAGTTGGTTTTACAGCCTTTATGAAAGATGTGTGGAGCAGTATGCAGGGCTCTCCTAGCAGAAAACTGTTTGTCCAAGGGCAGGGCCGTGGTGCTGGCAGAAGCAGAGCAGCCCCACTCCAAGCCCAAGAGTCTGTGAGCTGAGCCGTGCCAGGGAGAAAAGACAGCGAGGGGTCCCAGCCCAGCTGCTTCACCTGCCTGACCCTTCTGACATCTCCTTTTTTCCTTCAGTTCCCTTATTGCAATCAGTGCATACAAGAGTTTACTTGATCCCTTTGATGCCAGGGAGCACCAAAAACTTGAACCTTGCTGGAGTCCAGCCCTGCCTGCCATCTTGGAGTAGAAGGAAAACATGAAGAATCTGGGCAGCCTTTAAGCCAAAATGGCATTTTGTCGCTTCTGATTTCCTCCCAGCTTTTGCAGTGGGTTGACAGCTCCATCCCTGCAAGGCACTCCCTTTTGCAAGGCACACGCAGACCTTGCTGGAAGCTCAGGGTCCTTGAAGGGGCTGCTGCAGTTGGACAGGAGCCACTGCTGAATTTTTCACGGTGCCTAATCCCCCCATCCCAAATGCCACCAAGTGGCTGAGGAAGGACAAAAAAAAGATTTCTGTGGAAGAAGGGAGGCCAAAAGCTTGGAAAAGGATGAAAGAAACGCTATGATGATGATGATGATAATGACAAGAAAAATATTTATTTTTGACAGCAAGTGAACACCCGCCGCCCTCCGGCCCTCCCAGACTGGCAGGCCGAGCGGTGCCGTTTCCATGGCATGAGGTGCTGGTAGCCTGGGGAGAGAAACCAGAAAGCCACGGTCAGTGGCAGCAGGCTCCTGTCCCCCGTGTCCCACCACCGCCTGTGCGAGGGCCAGGCTGCTGGCTGTGCTCAGAGCCCAAACCCCCCAAGCCATGCTCTCATTTTTAGAGGAGAGCAGCATGGCAGGCCTCACTCCACCTCTTCTGCTTAAGCACGGCACAGCAACCTCCTCAGCAGCTGCAAGAGCGAGATTCTCGTGTGCCCACTGCCCTCTGCCCCGAGCCCTTCAGCCACCTGTGCTGCCAGGAGAGGAGCTGATCCCACGCGAGGCCCTCGTCCTTCCTCAAGGGGATGTCCCCGCACACCGTGGCCCCCCGGGGTAGCGCCGGCACTGGACGGGCTCCACGGATGGTGCCGGCGCTTCCCCACCCGGTCCAGGCACCGGGTGCAATCTTCCTGGAAAAAACAAAGAACAATTGCATGAAAGTCAATTACAAACCAGACCTGGAAACAAGAAAAAGCGCCAAAGGTTATCACCATTTCATGGGCCTGGGGAGGGTCTGACCACTCCATGCAAGAATGAAACCTCTCCAAGGGTGGGAAAAACCCCACCTTTCCTGCCCATAAGCCCATCCCTTCCTCAAGGGCCTGCAAAGCAGAGCAGCTCGGGCTGTTAACTGAAGTGTATATAAAAACAAGTTTTTTTGTAGTTGGCATATCTCCGGAGCTTTAGCGAATTAGAAAAAATAACTAATCAATCCAAGAAGTGAGAGACAAGACAGTATTGCAAAACTACAAATAATATGTGCCATCTTTGGAACAGAAAAAGTTGAAATTACTCATATGAACTTTATGTAGCCAAGGGTGCCAAACAAATCCCAGGACAAAACTTTGCTACCGAGAAGATTGGCATCTCGGCCCTTGACTGCAACCCAAGGCGCCTTGAGAAAAAGGTGGAAGGTTAACGACCCTGAGGATTTTCACTGTGCTCACCCCTGGCAACTGGCCAAAACCATAAGACTGCATGGAACAGTGTTTGGGACAAGCAGCACAAAAGACAGCAAGAGAGAAACAAACTATTCCCGATCCCTATGACAAATGCAATCGTTCTGTGAGGGTCAGGGATAAAAGCAAATCAGTCTTTGTGGCATATCCATATGTTAGTACTACCTGTTAAGATCACAAAAGTTTTTTTTAGGAATTTGTGTTATATATTGAGTAAAGAGGAATTTAGGATTTAAGGAATGAGCTCCTTATCCTAACAGGAATTAATTTTGTCCTAGATACAAAAATTTCTTTTGTTTTGAAAAAGATGAGAATGAAAAAGGGCTCAATAAAAAAATAGTTAGAAAACAAAAAGAAATAAAAAGGGATAAAGAAAAGATCGGAGGGAAAGAGTTAAAGGAACTAAATAAGCTATGTAAACAAATAAAAACAGCACTTTAATGGCTGGGATTTGCCAACTTCAAATAAAAACCGTTTTGTAGATTTGATGCTGAAATTGCCATAAAATCAGAATTAGAAGCTGATATAAGAAAACATAAAAATCAAAGTTATTGAGAATATAGAGAATACCAAGATGCAGTTTTTTTAAAGCACGAATCAATATGATAAAAAAAGAGAAATGGAGGATTTTTATATCAAATTTTAACCATATTAGCAAAATTGTTGCTTTATTATGAATAGAAAAATTATACGTAATTGTTACAAAGCAAAAAGGATAAAGGAAATGGTTAAACAAAGCAGATAGAATTATCCTCCAGATGTTTAGTGGAAGTGAGGATAGTAAGATAGAACAGCATCTAGAAATTAAACTTTCGACCTTGAATTGGGCCAATTGGGACCATTCCAGGCACTAGACATGTACTAAGGCCTGTTGTGGGAACATATATTTAATTAGATAACTTTAAGCCCAGTGCGCCTGTGCTACCTGCAAGGTCACACGGCGAGCACTGAGGAAGACCCAGAGCCTTCATCGGAAACCAGAGCCCCGAAAGGAGGAGAGACCCCCGACCGCTGGTGACAAGTGTGCAACACAACATAGTGACGTAGATTTTAGGAATAGAAACGAGGAGGAGCTTTCTAGAAGATTCTGTATTAATATGTACTGGTAAACAGTATATAAGTGAGATTTTTAGCTTGACTGATTTGGTACGGTGTGAGAGGAAGTGCCCTACCTGTACCCCCAGTCGGGGTATCCCCCGGTCAGTTCTGCTTATGCTTTATTCAGACCTGAAACCTCAATTATATACTAAATTACTGCCAAATTTTGTATCTATCTTACTAATATATTTTGATTGTATTCATTTATATAAAATTGCTATTATTAATAAGTTGCTGCTAAATTTAAGCTTGTTGTTTTGATTAATTGGACAAATCAAACATATCCATTTATAACAATCCCCACCGTGGATTTGGGGCTGAGTCCAGGACCCTGAGACACTGAGAGAAGGTTGAAGAAGCTGTTCAAGGAGTTGGAAGCAAAACTCCAAGTCCCTTGGAGCATCACTGGCCCCACTGAGGGCAGGACTGGCAAAGGCTCCCCAGGGACTGGTGAGAGCAGATCCTTGAGGCCAGGATTGCAGGAGCCAAAGGGAACTGCAATGCTGAACAAGGCCTGGGCTGCTTGGAGGCAGCAGAAAGGCCAAGGCCTGAGCCCAGGCCTGGCACAGCAGGGCCTGTCCCTCGCGGGTGGCTCGGGGCTGTTCCTGGGGCAGTGGGATGGGAGGGGCAGCAAGGACAAATGTCATCAACCTGCAGCCCTGCCAGCCTGCTCAGGGAGGGCTGAGGCAGAAGCAAAGTGCAGCCCCTACAAGGAAAGTTCCTTCTGTGGGGCTCCAGAGGCGCTGTGCCAGCCCAGGGCACAAAGGCCTGGGTGCCTCTGGCCCTGCCAGCCCTGCCCAGCCCTTGGCCATCTCTCCTGCAATCTGTGCCCCCTGTGCGTGCTGCCCCTCTGCCCTGGCCAGCTGCACACGCCCATCTCTTTGACACAGTCTATGGCCACAGGGAAGGTGGAGTGAAATCAAAGGAGAAATGGCACAAACAATGACATTTCTTTGTGGACAGTATTTTAAAAGGGTAAAACAAGGTAAAAGAACCTCCAAAATGAAACCAACAAAAAGTATCAAAGAAGACTTTTATTACAAGTAATTTACAGAAATTGGCCAGCAGTTTAATGTTCTTGAAATTGTCTAGTCATCAGTCTCCACACTGCAACCTTGAGCTCCTGATTTCTCAGGCTGTAGATGAGGGGGTTCAGGGTTGGAGGCACCACCGAGTACAGAACTGACAGTGACAGGTCCAGGGATGGGGAGGAAATGGAGAGGGGCTTCAGGCTGACAAAAAAGCCAGTGCTAAGGAACAGGGACACTACAGCCAGGTGGAAAAGGCTTTGTGCCGTCCCTGCTCAGATGGGATCCTCAGCACAGCCCTGAAGATCTGCACATAAGAGAAAACAATGAACACAAAACAAATGACTCCTAAACAGACACTCACTGCCATGAGCCCAAGTTCCCTGAGGTAGGATTTGGAGCAGGAGAGTTTGAGGATCTGGGGGATTTCACAGAAGAACTGGCCCAGGGCATTGCCATAGCACAAGGGAAGGGAAAATGTATTGGCTGTGTGCAGCAGAGCATGGAGAAAGCCACTGGCCCAGGCAGCTGCTGCCATGTGGGCACAAGCTCTGCTGCTCAGGAGGGTCCCGTAGTGCAGGGGTTTGCAGATGGACACGTAGCGGTCGTAGCACATGATGGTCAGGAGAAAATACTCTGCTGAAATGAAGACTATAAAGAAACAAACCTGAGCAGCACATCCTGAGTAGGAGATGTGCCTGGTGTCCCAGAGGGAATTGTGCATGGCTTTGGGGACGATGGTGCAGATGCAGCCCAGGTCAGTGAGGGCCAGGTTGAGCAGGAAGAAGAACATGGGGGTGTGCAGGTGGTGGCCACAGGCTACGGCGCTGATGATGAGGCCGTTGCCCAGGAGGGCAGCCAGGGAGATGCCCAGGAAGAGGCAGAAGTGCAGGAGCTGCAGCTGCCGCGTGTCTGCCAGTGCCAGCAGGAGGAAGTGGCTGGTGGAGCTGCTGTTAGGCATTTCTTCACTCTGGGCATTGTGGACTGTTGAAAGAAGACATTGATACACTGGGAGAGATTTCCTTGAGTCAATCCTATGCTTTTTTCTTACTAATTTACTCAAAAATGCTTCTCTTTCTTTGAAGAAATGTCGCTTCTTTTTTTTTTTTCCTTTTTTTTTCTTTTTTTTCTTTTTTTTTCTTTTTTTTTTTTTTTAATTTTTAAGCTGGGGGTTTTGCTCTTAAGCTATTGCCCCTTTCATTGAAGTGGCAGAAATCCTCTTTCAGCATTGGTCTCAGCCTCAACACTGGGGAGCCCAGAGGGAAAACAAGGCTCCATTCCCAGAGCAGTCACACCTGCGGGTCCCACACAGCTGGCACTTGGTACTGCAAAAATAAAGAGGACTCTTTGAAGGGTCCGTTTTCAAAGTGAGTTTCTCTGAACTCTTCTCTCTTTCCCTAGGCACCTGAAGAGGGAAGGAATCCAGGTTTGGTCTGGCTCTCTGCTGCCTAGAGTTGTGCCTACTAGGAGCTGTTTCTCTCTATCCAAGGCTTGTTCCTGCCAGTGCTGGCAGAGCCCAGCCCTACCCTGGTGGCTCAGCTCTGCCCTACAGACCCCTCCCAGCATGGGACACTGTCCAGAGGCATCTCCCTGGCAGAAGGGCCTGAAGGACAACTCAAACAAACTGAGATGCTGCAAGTCAAGGTGCTGCTGCTGCTGTCTGTAGGCAGAGGAGGGTGAGGAGGCACTTTGTGAGGGAGGTGTGAGGCAGATCTGCTGATGCCCAGTGGGACAGTGCAGGAGTCTCGGTGACACAGACACACCTGGTAGCCCCTTTCCCTTCCCTTTGGTGAAAGCTGAGAGCAGACCTGGCCATGCAGCACCATCTACACAGCAGGAGGAATCTGCCCTGATGGGGGTCGCTCCTTCCACCTCCAACTTCTCCCCACAGTCCATGGGGAGCTCCCAGGCAGGCTGAGAGCTGCCCCTGGCAGGTGGCACATCCCCTGGGCTGGCCAAGAGCCCTCAGGGCTGCAGGAGCTGCTTGGCAGAACAGCCCTGGGCAGCCCTGGCTGCAGCCCCAGCTTCAGCCCCTGCAGCCGTCCCTGGCAGCAGGAGCCGTCCTGCCCTGTCCCTCTGACGGTGCCCAGGGCAGCCCTGCTCTGCAGCACATCCTCCTCCTGTGCCTCAGAGAAACTGGGAGAGTCCTCCTGACACATCCCCCAGGCTGTGGGCTGTCCTGGCTTCAGGAGATCCCTCCAGGAGCACAGGGGACATTGCCCTGCACCCACAGACTCACCGTGCACTGAGCACTGTGAAGATGCTTCCCCAAGTGAAATCTCAGCTCAATGTCTTCCCAGTCCTGATTACCTTCAGCCTGTCTGTGCCTGGGTCCTGTCCCCTCAGTGCCTGCAGGCAGTGCCCTCAGCCCTGCTAGGCTGGGAGAGGAGCTGCTCCTCAGCAGAAATGGCTTTTTGAAGCTCTTCTTGGTTTACCTTGGGAGCTGCCTCTGTGCCAGGAGCCGGGCCCAGCTCAGCAGCACAGACACAGCACAAGGGCTTTAATGACCCTCTCAGGGCTTTGGTGCTGCTTGCATCAGACTCAGCCCCTGAGAGTGTGTTCAAAAAACTCTCACTTTAGAGAGAAAAGTTCCCTTTTTAGTTTAGGCTTAGGAGATGTCTTCACCTTCACAGTCTACATCCGCCCAGGAAAATATTGCAGATTATGACTCTTCTCCCATTTCCACAGTCCTTCCAGAGCTGTGCTATGGGTTATGTTACACACTTGTGGTACCACTTTTAAAGGCAGGCTACTGAAAAACAAAATTCTCTTCATCTACTTCTCTATCAAATGTCTCTGTCCATATTCCAGTCCCAAAACAGAGAGCTCCATTTCCCCGAGGCAAGAAAAGATCTTCTTCTCAAGCACCCAAACCTCCCCAAGTATATTTCACAGTTTAAAGGAATTTTAGTGTAGTCACCATCCCCTTAGCCCACAAAAAAAGGTTTTCAGCTACTTATCAGTTGCATCTTTTCAATCTCTTCCCATCAGGAACTTTATCTTCATTCCACTGACTTCTGTAGACTCCATGCTTTATTTCTTCTCATTGAGGGGAGCTCAGGAGATCAAAGAATCTAATCCAGGCATTAAAAAGAGTTAAAATTATATCCAGATCATGAAGAAGCCACGTGGGCAGCTGGAGGCCTCTTCTCTCAGAACGGGGTGTGGAGAACGGAGGGTCTTTGGTGGCTCACTGATCCCCCTGCTCAGCCATGCCACATGGAGAGGGGAGTCAAGCCGAGCTGAGCCGAGCTGAGCAAAGAGCCGGGGGCCACCAGGGCCAGGGCAGAGGCCGGCGCCGTGCCGGGGCCGTGCCAAAGCCATGCGGCCGGGGGCCATGTGGCAGAGGGGGCCATGTGGCCGAGCTGCAGCCCCGCCAAGCCAAAACGGGGCCGGGCCAGGGACTCCCCGCAGAGCCAGTGCCTGGCCGGGCCCCCCGCAGAGCCAGGGCCAAGGTGCCAGGCCAGGCCCCAGGACGAGCACGGAGCCGGGCCGGGGCCCTGGCCAGAGACCACTGCACCTCCAGAGGCTGGAAGCCGAAAGAGCATTAGTTAACTTAATCCAATGTGATTTATGAAAGTGAAATAACTATTTAATTTGCTTCCCCAGCTGTCCACTACTAAATCAGCTCTCTGATTGGTCCCTGCAGCTCACAGGAGAAGCCCCCAGAGACGGGACAGCCCTCCTACTCCCCACCCTCGTGTTGCTTTCCCTCAGGCAGATCCACTCCTTCCCCTTTCCATGTGCAACCAGCACACCGGGTTACACCCAGGATCTTTGACGACTCTAGACAAAGGGGTAGGTGGGAGCTAGGATTCTGGAGGGGCTGCTTTCTGGGGGGGGTTACTCCTGTTTCCAGAGAGCTCAGAGGAGGACCCCCTGTCTCCAGCCACGCGGCTGAACGCAGGAGAGCCAGAAGGTCTGCGATCACCTGCCCTGTATCTCCCCCGTTCCAGCCTCCTACCTCTGAGGACACAGCTAATCACCTGGTGTGGGGAGTTAGGGATTTGCGTACGGAAGATATCGGGTTGTGACGGACAGCCAGGGACACTTCTTCCCCCCACCCCCTGTGGTCAGATCCCAGCTCTGTACCTGGCCACACCCGGCCGGACATGAGCTAAGGGAAATGACACAGAGATAGCCCACCATAAAAACCCCTGTGACCCCT
>JAPFBE010000041.1:584279-659581 GCA_034336665.1 Luscinia megarhynchos | reverse complement strand
CTGTTGAAACTTAGGTTCCAGTTCTGTAGTTCTTTTTCTGTACTTGTCTCCGAGGCTACATAGCACCGTACAAAACTGCATGTCATTTGTAAACAAATGCCAGTTATTATTGAGGAGCCTGGGATTTACTTGCACGGGTTACCTTGCTGGTCGGGTGTGAGTGCAAATAAACTCGAGATTTACTAATCCAGCTCCTGGGTCTTCCTAAGAAACCTTTACAGAGAGTAAAATTCACTGGCCTGTGTACCTCCAAATGTCACAATATAAATTAAATTCTATCACTATTTATTTGGCAACTTGAGACTTCTCTTAGAATTGGATTTCTACATAGGGAAGTGGTTCCTTCCTCCAGAAGAGGTTGTAATCTAAGTAGTTCTTAGTTAACTCCTATTCCTGTTGTAATTACCCTTCTGCTCCCATCCTCCTCTTTTCTTCACTTCCAAGATGTCTTTATTTTCATAGCTTGGTAAAACCTTGGGTTCTCAACTTGTTGACCTCTGTGTGGACCTGCTGAGCATCTTGTTGTGCCGGGGCAATCAAATAAAGGTGGAGCAGCAGCAGAAACAGGAGCATCAGGCTGATAGGATCTCTTTATGGATGAGGAGCCTCTGATGACAGAAGTGTCTTCAAAGACAAGGTACCAAATCCCTGTATACAGAGGTACCTGTTAGTAAGCTTGGGTTTGGCTGATTCTCTAGGGAATAGTTTTGCTGATCAGAGAGGTGTTGTTAAGCTCTTGGAGGAGAACTTAGGAACGTAGAGCGTGAGGTTGCTAAACTACTGTCTGGAGATGTGACCCAGCTGCACCACTCACAGTCCCACCCCTGAGCTGGAACACAGTCAGGAGAAGTCCCAAATGAGATCACCTTTGCAGAAAAAAATGCATTCCCTCAGCCCTGTGTAAAGCCTGATTGAAAATTATGTACTTGAGGAGGGAATTTTTCCTCCTTTCATCTGTTCTGTGAATTTGTGGAGATTAGTGTGCTGATGATCCCCAGAATAATCAGTTTTCCTCTGCAGACGAGCTTAGACGTGTCCAGAGTATTCAGTACAAGAGCTTAAATCCCACAGCATAAATGTTGGGAGAATGATATTTACGTGCTTGTAATTCATTAATATTTTTTATCCTCTGGCCAGCTAGTAGCAAATTTCATGTTCAATAATTGTAACTGACAAGCCGTGGAAAATAGGCAGATGAATGAGTTTATTTTTTACCCTGCATCATGATTATCCATTCAGTGATACTGTTACCTCTGTTTGTTACAGACCCTGGAGGATACACTCACCTTGATTTTCAGACATCCTACACTGGAGAGCTGGTTCCTGGTGTTGGAGCTGTGCTCCATTCCTCAGCCTGGTCTGAACCCTGTCACTGTGAAGCTCCTGTCAGCTCACCTCAATTCTGGGGTGCTCTAGCTGCTGAAAACAGGCGCCCCCATCCTTCAGAGCACCCCAAGGGATCACAGACACGTCTTGTCTGAGTATTTCAGAGCCATCACCAAAAGTGTCCTGGAAGAGCTGCTGACTGTGGGTAAGGACGGAAGCCAGGTCTGTCCCAGGAACTCTCACCAGCTGCAGGCTCTGGAGGAGCTGCACATGTACATAACTGCAGATCAGCTGAAGGAGATCACTTTAAGCATGCTGCAACTTCCTGAGATGAGCTTGGCTTCTCAGAAATCTGAAAAATCCCCTAAAATAGGGAAGCAGTTAAGCTTCTGTGGACAAATTTTGGTACAGCTCTTTACAGACAGCTACCAAAGACATCTCCAGCAAGGAGAACTTCTGCTGTCCACAGAGCACATTAAGGCTTTGGGGAAATTGATGTCAGCATCGGCCAGCAAAGACTTGGAGTGAATTTTCCTTCAGGCTCTCCAGAGTGAACCCGTCCTTGCTCTCGCAGCTGGTGTCGAGGTGCAGGCTCACTGTCTTGCCCAGTGCTCACACACCTCCCTGGCCATTGTGGCCATGCTGATCCAGCACTCCAGGACTCACCTGCTGCAGTTCGAGCTCTGGTGTCTGAGCAGTGCCACTGGGAAGTACCTGAGGAAACACATGGGGAGCTTTCTTCCACTCGTTCATGTGCATTTGCAATGCAGACACCTGTATGGTTTCAGCGACCTTCCACACGTAAAGGCACGCTGAGCCCTGCCAGTGATGCAGGAGGCCACATTCCCTGTTCAGGATCTGCTGGCCTTAAGGGCTGGCCATGTTCACACCACAGATAAAGGTGATAAGACCTAAATGTCTGACCTCTAGTGACTGTCTTGGAAGTACCTCTGCAGCACTAAAGGTGAAGAGCTGTTCTGAGGCTTGCCTGTTAGATTGAAGCCAAGTGCTCTTACAGTTACTGCTACCCAGATTTCTCTTTTGAAGCCCTTGCTTAATGCTTAGTGCATGTGGAAATCTGTCATTGTGCTTCTCCTGGTTTAGTACAGGAGATAAAACCTTTTGCTCAGGCAAGGATAGAAGAGTGTCTGGAGCGTGAAATGCCACAGCCAGATGGTTTTTGCAGAAACTGAGCTTTCACTTTTGCAGAGTCCAAAGATTTTCTTTCTGAAACAAATCTCCAGCTGTGTGCTGGCTACAGTAATGCTCTCTTAAGGTGGCTGTCCAGAACTTTCTAAACCCACAGCAGCATTACAGCTATGGACAAGTGTGTTAAATTCTCTACCAGCAAACGATGAGTTAGGATTCAACTGGATAGAACAGGATCACTTGAATTCTATTTCTCTTGTTGTCCAGAAATGTAAATAGGTATAGGAAATTTAAATAGGAATAAAGGAAATGGGCTGACTGGGGCTGTAGCTCTACCTGCAAGGTCAAGCAGTGATAAGACCTTGTCAGCACCCTGGGAAGTAGCAGATGGGTAAAGAAGTGAGCCTCTGGAGCACTTCTCAGTAACAGATTAGCAGCTGCTGTAGCATCGTTTCCTACAAATTGAGTAGTCTGGGCCTGGATTAGAAAGTGATTTGGGATTAGGGTGTTGTTGATTAACAGCTGCAGCTGGTGGAACCTGTGCCCTCTGCTCTCCCAGCAGTTGTCTCGGCTGTCACACCTGTCCTGAGGAAAGCCCTGTGGAAGGAGCTCTGCGCTGGGATTCAGGACGCCGGAGCGTCGCACGAGGCCTCCGTGAAACTGCAAATTCTTTCTAAATTGTTGCCACCTTTGGAAAGCAAAGGGCTGCAAAGTGTAATGGACCAGCTTCCTGCTGCTCTTTCTTGCTCTCTCCCTCTGTTTCTCTAACTCTATTTCCCTGTATTTCTTTCTCTCCCCCTTTGTTTCTCTAACTCTGTTTCCTTCTAACTCTACTTCCTCTCACTGTATTTCCCCCTATTTCTTGCTCTAACTCTTTCTTTCTCTCTCTTCGTCTATTTCCCTTTCTCTGAATTAAAAAAAATTTTAAAACTTCTAAACATTTAAATAAAAAAATTTACTCCCTGGGAGCCTCAAATTTGCTGCACCAGACATATAGTGTTTTTTCTTCTTTTTATATATACTATATAAGGACCCTAATGAGCAGCCCTGCCCCAAGGGAGAAGACACACCCACTGGTGAGGAGGCCATGCTCCCAGGAAGAAGCCCTGCTCACCCGAGAAGGAGGCCATGCCCACAGGGGAAGAGGCCATGCCTCTGGGAAAGAAGCCCCACCCCTGGGGAGAAACCGCGCCCACCATTGAGGACACCACGCCCCCAGGAGAAGTTCTGCCCAGCGGGGTGGAGCCCACTCCCTCCGGAAAGGAGCCTCGCCCACCAGGGAAGGAGATCATGTCCCCGGATGACAAGCCCCGCCTACTTGGATGAAAGGCAACACCCACTGGGGAGGAGGCCACGCCTACTGATGATGAGGCCACGCCCCTTCCCCCACCCCCCGAGAAGCCCCACCCACCTGAGAAGAGGTCACGCCCATCCGGGAAGAGATCACGTCCCCTGGGTGCAATCCCCGCCCACCCGTCAATGGGTCACGTCCCCTGCAGGAGAAGCCCCGCTCACCGGGGAGGAGGCCACGCCCCGGGAGAAGCTACGGCTGCCGGTAAGGAGGGCACGGCCCCAGGGGAGAGGCCTCGCCCACGAGAAGGCACAAGGCAGTACCGCGCTGTGCCCACAAGGAGGCAGCACTGCGCCGAGCTCAGCCCGGGGGTGGGGGCCTTTGGGGGCAGAGAGAGAAGCAAAGAAAAAAAGCAACGAGTCCCATCCCTTCAAAAAATCCTCCTAAAAGAATGCCCCCAAAAAACCCCGACCAAAACTAAAAGAACCCCTGTCTCTAATCAAATAATAAAAAAACCCCTTTAAATAAAAATCTATCTATTAATATTTAATTTATATTTATATTTATAATCCATACATATTTTATGTATTCAATTAAGGTTGTATTATAACATATATACAGTATTATTTTTATTATTTATTTTACACATAATCTTTATATTGCTAAAATTCATTTCTATCTTATGTATATCTATATCTTTATATATGTGTATGTTTCTAATTTTATTTAAAAGCTCCACCTCTAACCAAATACAAACAAAAAACCCCTTTATTTTAAACTATATTTAAATATTTCTATTTATATTTTTCATATTTATATCTGTAATTCATATATCTATATTTTTAACATATTATAACATAAGCATATATAATATTATTTATATCCTACATAAATATTTATCGATATACATATTTACTTACATATATTCATATATGCACAAATACTTCTAATTTTTTATGTCTCTATGTACTTATTGTATATTTGTGTATTTATTTTGCTTATATTAATTATTAAAAAAAATGCCTTTACCAAATAAAATCAATAAAATATTTAAACTATATGAAATATTTTCGTATTTCTATTCTCATATATATAGTTTATATTCATGCGCTATATATTATATTTGCATTATTTATATATTTAATATAAATTTGTTACTTCTATTTGTTTATATTTTATATTTATATAAATATATTTTTATTTTTTCATTATTTTTATTTTATATTCAGATTATTTATTTAAAAACCCTTCTCTAACCAAATAAAACCAATAAAACATTTATTTTAAACTATATCTCGGTGTTTTTTATGCTTCTCTTTTTCCTGTCTTCTACACCCAGCCCTCCTTGTGAATGCCCCAGCACGCCCCCCCCATTCCCCACTCACCTGCTCCTTCACTGCAGCGTGGCTCCCTCGCCCGGGGACCTTGGCGTGCCCCAAATGACACGGGAGCCCCCGAGCCTCCACACCCTCCCCACCTCAGCCTTTTTTCCTCACCCCCAATGAACAACTCCAACTGCCCCAGGCAGGAGCACGGCACTTTATTCGAGCCCTTCCCACAGTCCATCCCCCCAAAAGGGACTCTGCTGACACAAGGAAGCAGGGGCAGCCCAGAACTTCCCCAGCCCCGCAGACACAGACGACAAGAAGCAGAAGGAGGGAGAGCCAGGTGTGGGACAAGTGGCCTCCTACTTTTTCTTCAGGGCTTTCCAATGCACACGCAAACTGCCAGTCATGAATTTCTGGCATCCTGAACCAATCTCATTGCTAACTGGTATGCAGCTCTCTGCTTCATCATCGCAGGAGTGCTCTTCTGCCGGTGCTGCTCTTAAAAATATACGTGCATTAAAATAGGAAATAAATTATGCTCCATTATAAAAATACTAGCATAAGCTATTTTTCAGCCTGGTTTTGATCTCAGAATTCTTGGTTTGCATATAAACATTACATCCAATGTTCCTTTACCCTAAGGGCCATTTAGTGTTGTCAGCCAACAGGGACCTTCAGTATCATCTTTCAAAACTGGGTTCAGAAATACAGGGTCTAATGAAATCTCCTTTTCATTAAAACACGAGCAGTGCTCATCCTGTATCCTCTCAGAAACTGAAAATACATTTGAGTTGCATAAAAACTGTGAAATACAGCATTATAGTTTTCTACATACCAAAATTTTGCAATGTGACCTGTGATTTCCTTTGCATCCAAAATTACGCGTGATGATAGGGAGGACACTTCTGCAGCTTCTGTTCCTGAACGTATAAAACACAAATCAGGATTTTCTTAATGTAATTTTTACCTCTACCTTCAATTTTATGTCTTCCAGTCTTAACTTAGCCTGTTTTTCTAAGGGGGAAAGATTTAATTTTTATTAAAATAATTTTAGTAGATTTTCCTCTTTGTGTGGTTATTTGTTTGTTTGTTTGGGGTTTTTTTTGTTTTCATTTTGGTTTTTTGTTTGTTCTGGATTTTTTTTGTTAGAAAACAGTAAGGTTCAGAGAGTTAAATAAAATGTCTACTTTGTTTTAATGCTATCTCCAAAATACAACTCAACATCAAGTTACTGCCTGGTAATACTGTAAATGGATAGAATGAGATACATTAGGGACCTAAAAAAAAAAAAAATAGCACCATGGTGCCAACAGCTTTCTCGGTTGAGGTTTTTAATTGGGCAGAAAATACAGAGGTTTTGATAACTGCACTCTCAATTATATTCAGACATCCAGTGGACATGGATGTAATTTTTCAGCTTCTTTGTTGCCAACAGCCAAACTTCCAGATACTTGGGATAAGAAAGAGATGTAAATATTTTTCCTGCCCTAACATGATTTTTTAACTCTTTGCTGGAAAGTCTGTGGTTCATTGGGTGGTTTAATACTGCAGATTTAAAAGTGAAAAATTCTCACAAAGAGGCCTTGCACCCTTTTTCTTAGAATGGGACTTTTGTCAAGTAAGATGAAGCGAAAACACGAGGACCGAGTTTCTGAAGGTCTCCTGTTCTCAGAGATGCCTCTCTAGACACACAGCTCTTTGGAGTTAGCGGTGGTGTAGCGTTTGAAACTGAGCTTGGGCTGCCACAGTTAAAGAAATTTATTCTGAAATTGGGGCCAAGAAGAGCTTTAAGTCCTGTTACTTGAAGTTTAACTGGAATCATTTCTAGTCTTCAGTTACCAATAGCTTGCAAAAGCCACATGCGGCTAATTTCCTCCTGATTAAATGTTACCTACATCAAGGAATCAACATCCAAATCTAGAATTTGGAATCATACAGATTTCCTTAAATCTTTGTCATTCACTCTATTCTTTATTGACCCAAAATTAATCAGTCTGTACAATCTAGACTATAATTTATTCTAAACTTAAAAGAGAAATAAATCCACTTTATAGAGAATACTGATGCTTTTGTACATCCTCTTAAAATGGTCTTAGCCTAATATATTGTAAAATTCCTCTCCTTTTTTAAAGCAACTTGATTCTTTTTGGCTAATCAAAAAAGGCCAACCTGCTGTTAACCAGCCATACCTCTGATTATGGCAGACGCAGCTTGAACTCTCTCCAGAACAAACATTCGCTTCTGTAAGCGCAGATTCAACCAACTCCACTAGCATGTGCTCAGAATGACTCAACTAGCTCCAACAGACATGAATCAAGGATACACAGACTGCAGGAAGAGGTTTTTTTTCACTACGAAATATCACATAAATTCTTCATACTACCTGAAACTACTCTCTCTCTATGTACTTACTTAAAACACACACTGATTTGGGACAAATTTTAGTTTAGATCTGTGGATCTCTGTATCTCTCTCTTTGAGAGAGACACAAACTCAAGAGAAAACTGTCATCAGAAAAAATACTGCTAGATGCCTAAGGACAGAAATAACACCTTGTGTAACTTGTGCCAATATAAGTCCCAGTGGAATACATTACCGTAGCTCTTTTCCTCTGTGTATCCTTTAGAAAATGTGCAAGTGTAAGCAATTTCCTCCTTCTTTCCAGCACTGCTTCTCCCATGTTGCACTTCAGTATGGTTGGGATATAAAGCGTCTATAGGATGTAGTTCCAGGAAGTGTGCAGCAAACAGAGCAATTGCCTACATAAGGAAACAAGAAAGCAAATTTATTTTGGCAATGATCCTCAAATAAATAGCAATAAATAAGAAAAATTAAATCATCTCACAGACGTCCAGGTTTTCCTCCAAAACACTGAAACGCTGTCTTTACATTGCTAAAGCAAATGAAAATCCTTATGGGATGCCTTCTACCATTGGCAAGTACATCTTTTCCAACTGGGGATTCTCCTGCTCATTTCTCAATAGCAGGAAAATAATATGAGAAACAAAAGAAAATCTAGAAAATGAAAGAAAAAGAAAATGCTTACACAATCTGACCAGTGTCAGGAATGACTGTCAAATGGTTGCTTCATTCTCTCAAGGTATCCTTTATCAAAAGTACAAGTGACAGAAAGTATCTGAGCTTTTCAAACCAAAAAACCCCACAAAAGTACTCTGAATGAACTCTGAGGAGAAACAAACACCTGCACGCTCCAAAGGTTTGCAATAGCCACCTGAGCTTGATCACATAACTAGCAATAGAGGTGAAACTTGCCGTCCATCTAAAAGGATTTTCCGCTTTTCTAAACAAGTTTCTAACCTCTGGGGCCAATTCCTAAGTTGTGTGGAACTACCACTATACTTTGAAAGGTCACCACCAGATAAAGAGGTTCACCTCTAACATTCAAGCATAAAGCCAACCTCAAACCAAACTAAATACAGCAAAACTAAACAGACGGGGTTATTCTCTTTCTACACAAGACTTACAAGCTCGTAAGCAAGTTGGAAAGATACGGTGACCAGGGCAGGGGCTCTAGATGAACTGGAGTTAGTTTTCATCACAGTAGCTTGTGTTGCGCTGCTTTGGGTTTGTGACCAAGACAGTACTGATAAGTCCCCCGTGTTTTAGCCACTGCAGAGCAGCATTCGCACAGCACCGAGAGCTGCTCTCCTCCTCACCCTGCCCCACCAGCAAGCAGCCCGGGGCTGTTCCCGGAGCTGGGAGGGGACGCAGCCAGGATGGCTGACCCCAACTGACCCCAGGCACATCCCACACCATACCACACCACCACAATAAAAACTGTGAGGAAGGAGGAGGGAGGAGGACGTTCAGCCTCTCTGGGAACAGTCAGTGTGAGGAAACACGGCACTGCAGGAAACGCCTGAACATCTGCCTGCTGCTAGGAAGCAGCGAATGAAGTCTTTGTCTTACTTCTGCACATGCCTTTCGTCTACTTACTAAACGTTCTTCATCTCAGCCCACAAGTTCTTGTACTTTCACCTTGCTGATCTTCCCCCCATCTCACTATGGGGAGCAGGCCAGCACCTGGCTGGTGTTCAGCAGCTGCCTGGGGTTAAATCACAGCAGCCAGTGAACAGAACTGCAGCTTATGTCATAAAAGGCTGAAGTTTTGGCTGTTTTTAAAGCACACTCTTTCAGTGGAAATATAAAAATACATTTTCTTTTCATTTAACAGTAAAAATGGCCCTTGGCTCTGGATAACTATATTTCATCCCTCTTTCATTTCCTTCATGAATGCTGATGCATTTGTTTCAATACCATCATCCATACCTATTCTGGTAAAATCTGCTGTGCAATTCAAAAGCAAAAATACTCTGCTGAGACATAAGAACCTACAAAGATCCACTGGATGCTGGAACTCCTCTATGGATTTCTGTCAGAACACAGTTCTTTTCCGAACTGATTACACATGGCTCCTCTTTATGTACCAGCATTTTAACAGAAAAAAGTGTAAATGGAGAATGCCCGCACCCTTCACGCTTTTGAACAGAACGTGCTTAAACTGTCTCTTTTGAGAAGAGTGACTGAGAAGGCTTACGGCAGCTAACTAGCAGAATTTCATTTCGATGAATGGCAGCAGAAAGAACATCAGCATAAAAACTGCCAAAGACAGACCAGAGACGCTCACCTACAGACTACTGAGACACAGAAAAAGAAATGGAACCAGACCAAACAGCCTGGTTATTCCCCGTCAGAAGGGTCTTTCTCTGGCCCATAACAGAATCAAAGAAGAAACAAACTTACGTCACGGGAAAGAGCGCAGGCGTGGGCAAATGAAAGCAGCATATCCAGCGCAGACGCAATGTGGGACAGCTTGCACAGGCAATGAATGCGTTCACAGATCTCATTTGCAGCTGACACGCTATTCTGAAATAAGATGCTGCTTTAGCTATTGCACGGTACATCCTGTCACTTGACACAACTTACAGAAATACAGGAACTATCATGTTCCTACTGCATACGGTTGGACAAAAGGTCACTCATAAAACCCAATCGCGTCTGCCAGATGAGAGCAAATGTATAAATTTCTTGGCAGTAAATTAAGATCTTGTACCATCATCTCAGCTGACGTTCTGCTGATCGGACACAAGACACGTAGCTCAGATACCAAGAGCTCATATGAAAGCCTCACACAGAGAATGAACTCAAAATACAGCTATTGAATCAAGTATGTTTCATTAACATGTGACTGTGACTCTAATTCCCTCAGACTTTCATGCTAAAAAACCCCTGCACGATTGCTAGAAAGAATTCCCATTCCATTGGCAGGTAACATTACACTTCCTAAGCTGTGAATCACAGGGGAGAGCAACATGACAGGCAGCAAGGACAAGATATAGAAATAGACAGCTCTACTCTAAATATAAGGAACTGACTAAAACTAACAATTCTGCATTACTGATGCAAAACTAATGCATTCATTGTGCCATTTGCTGCAGATTAATAAACCCATCAAAATTTCACATGATGACCACTTCTATTAATAAACGCCAATATATTTGCAATCATGTTTAATACAATGCACAGTGTATGGTTTGGCTTTTTGTGTCTCAGGAGGTACACTTGAACAGTGTTGCTTTAGACGATTTCAATAGAGAGTCATAACTTAACAGAAAGACAGCTTTAAAAACCCATGTAATTAGCTGTAATTGGAGAAAAATAAGCATACTTTAGCAAATATGCAAATAGTTTTAACAGGACTCACAAGTAGGTCATGTGATATATTTCTCCTCAGGGACTCCTGACATCTTCCATTCATTTTTACTAAATCTGCTGGAAGTGAAGCTGCATGTGTTTTTAATTTTGTCACCATGGGAATTGGAAACCAACAAAAAGATCTTGCCTTATTATCAGAAGGAAAAAACAGCTTCTGAGAAACCAAACTGGGAAGCATATGGGGAAACAAAAGAGAAAAAACAATGCCCAGTTTCATTTTTACTCTATAATTTTTCATGAAAATTCCATTTAAAGGTAACAATTAGCAAGATATACACCTTTACTCTTTACGTTAAACATATTTGCATGCACATTTTGATTACAGAACTGAATATAGGGTAGTCATGAAAGCAGCCCAATTAAAACTTCATTTACTTCTAAATATCTTCACTGAAATTATTGTTATTGTGTTTTACAGTATAACGTGTGCTTTATTAATGTATTAGATATCATCAATAATATCGTGCTAAAACACAGTTTGTACAGTTACCTTTGTAAATTCTGCAGGAAGGTGGCCATTAGGTAATATTGAACAATCAGCTCTTCATCTGGATAAAAATCTATGAGCAGAGCTGAAACTTGTTTTCATTGGCAGCTGTACTTTTCCCTGCAAGGTGGGTTATCATACCTACATAGCATGCACAGAGATTTCATCCCGATTGTAAACGTTCATGCTACCTCCCTGCCCCACTTGTGCTGCTACAAAGATGGGAAACGGGCTAATGGAAGGTTTCAGAAATACAAACCAGCACCAACTGTATTTTTCACTAGGTATGAATGCAGGATGAGGATAAAGCAGGAACTGAAAAAACCCAAAAACCCTCAAAACAAACCAAAAAGGCCAAAAACAAGGAAAAAAAGAGAACCACACAAACCTGCCCAAAAACCCCCAAAAAACTTTCAAATTTCCCCTTACAAAAAATCCCGAACCACACAGAAATTCCCCCAAAAAATCACAAACCCCCAAAATTCCCAGAAAACCTCCCCAAACCCCCAAAAAACTCCAAATTCCCCCCAAAAATCCCCTACTAAAAAGCTTAAAACCCCCTAACAAATAGCTTCACAAAACTTTCAAACTCTCCAGAAAAACCTAAAAGAAATCCCAAAACCCCAAAATTCCCTTTAAAGACCCCTAGAAACTCCTTTTAAAAACCCAGGAATGTGGGGACCCAAAAGAAGTTTTCCCAGCTTAGAATTGTAACACCTGTTCTGTTCCCTAAGCCCTCTCACTGTCTGTTAACCCTTAGGTCACTCCCACCCTAATTCCCTGTTGGTCTTTTACCCTAGCCCACCCCTCTAGCACCCTGTGTAATTTAGTAATTGGTCCCTGGGGCTTTCCCCGCCCTGCTTATCCCATGTACTTTAGCCTGGACCCTCCGAGCTCCAGGGCCTTTGTTCCCTGAAACCCAAACCATGCGTGGCTGAAATAAACATCTTTGGAAACCCTGCAAAGGCCTTCCTGCTCTTCCACCCCAAGCAACATCATAAAAGCATCAAATGGTGCTCCGAACCGGGACTCTTTTCCGTGAATGCATCTACATCAACCAGCCCAAGATTGACTTTTAATTTTACTGTGGTGAGTTTGAAACTCTGCAGAATTTTTTGCTTTTTTCTCCTTTTACTCTCGCGTGCTGGGAACAAACTTGGGGTGAAAAATGCCAGTGAGATACATGTGCTCACAGCGGGAATTTTATCTCCAATTTAAAAACATTCTTCGTCGCAGCAATTCTGAGTTTTAAAAGAAGGATTTAAAGCTTTTAGTTTGCTGGCTGTGTGAAAATTTTCCTTATGTTTCACAAGAATAATTTTTAAATGACGACTTTGTAGAAGAGGCTGCGGGAAAATTGCAAAGTGAACACTTTTCAGTATCAAAAACTCTACGTTTGTTTATTTTAATTAGTCTAGGTGTTCAGCCTTCTAATGAATGTTCAGAAACTACTAAACCCCAGACAACCCACTTCCTCTTGCAAGAAAACTTGTCTTCTTTATGCTTCCCCCGCCCTTGCTGCATAATATGGCGATGACCGCGTGGCGCGGCAAACGGAGCCCCCCTTCGCTCCCTTCCCTGTGTCGCGCCCCTCCTCGTCTGTTCAAAACTCTGCCCCCATGGCCACCCCGCCCCCCTGAGCAGCCGTGCAGAGCAGCTGCCGCAGCAGAGAGCCCGCGGCCATGGCGCCCCCGGGCCCGCGGCCGGCACCGGGGCCGCCGCCGCCCGGGCGCTTCCAGGAGCAGCGGTCCAGCCTCAGGAGTTCTGTACCAAAAGTCACGCTCCCACCAGCAGCAGGGCGCTGCATCGCCCACGCACTTGCCGCACTGCCCTCTCGCCAGAGTCGCCAAAAAAGAGAGGAGAATCAGCCCGCCGTGAGCCGCCCGCGAGCTGCCCGCGCACCCCGCGCTGCAAGCCGCCCGCCTGCCGCACAGCACCGGTGCAGCACCGCTGCGAGCTGCCGGCCCACTGCACAATCCAGCCTGCCCTCTGAGAAGCCCGGCGCACCCAGCGCAGCCGGCGCGCAGCACATCCCTCGCGCTGAGCTGCCCGCACTCTTTTAACCCCACCGCTGCCTGCCCGCAACAAAAGCAGCCCTGCCAGCACCAGCACGTCCAAAAACACAGCCACAAACACAATTTCACCAGCAAAAATAAAATCATCATTGCTAAAAAAGTTTTAGGAACAGTCAAATGGTTCAATGTAAAAAAAAAATATGGATTCATCACCCGAAATGATACCAATGAAGACAAATTTGTCCATCAAACCGCAATCAAGAAAAATAACCCTAAAAAATGCCTTCGCAGTTTAAAAAATCAAGAATTAGTGGAATTTGACATAGTACTAGGGAAAAAGGGGCCTCAAGTAACAAATGTTACTGGACCCAATGGGTCTTCTGTGGAAGGAAGCATTAATGCACCAAACTGCAATTACTTTTCAGCTACTAAAAAACCTTGTCCTTTACACAACAACCGAAGCCAACAGCCTTCAAAGCACAGCAGCAATGCAAAAGAAAAAACAGCACTAAAGACCACTCACCCGTCCTACAACAAAACATCTAATACTTCATTTGCAAAACCTGCGAAGCAAATAAGTGCCTTCGCCCAAGCCCTTTTGCCTCCCTATTTCCCTTCCTCTTTTCCCTTTACCCCTTCACAAAATAAGTCCTTTCAAAACTTCCCCAAATTCAATTACCCTTTTTATACGTTCCCTCAAATACCTAACCCCCTTTTTCGTCCAACATTTCCCTCCCACTGCCATGTTTCTCCCTACCTTTGGTACCCAAACACCAATCTGTATTCCCAAAATTCCTTTGTAATGCAAAGGGGGGGATGATTTGGAGGGAGGGGGAGAAAAGAAAAAACAATTTCTCAAAGTAACAAATTTTGTTTTTTCTTCAAAATTAATTTGTATTTAGAGTTCCAACAGGTACAGCACTTCCAATTTGCTGACAGCACCAAAGTGCCACTTCACGCAGAAAAATTCCTTTCCTGCCTCAGTTTCCCGACAAGCCACGCTGAAAAAGCTTCACGTTTCTTCCTACCAGTTCCAAGATGCTTCAAAAATTCCTTTTTACACTAAGGACTCAAAAAAATAGCTTCCATTTTAAAAATTGTTTTATTTTGTGCTTTTACTTACCTTAACCATTTTTTTTAATAGTCTTAAAAAAAAAAAAAAGGCCTTCTTAATTACTAAAGAAAAGGGGAATTGTGGAGACCCAAAAGAAGTTTCCCCAGCTAAGAATTGTAACCCCTGTTCTGGCCCCTAAGCCCTCTCACTGTTCATTAACCCTTAGGTCACTCCCACCCTAATTCCCTGTTGGTCTTTTACCCTAGCCCACCCCTCTAGCACCCTGTGTAATTTAGTAATTGGTCCCTGGGGCTTTTCCCGCCCTGCTTATCCCATGTACTTTAGCCTGGACCCTCCGAGCTCCGGGGCCTTTGTTCCCTGAAACCCAAACCATGCGTGGCTGAAATAAACATCTTTGGAAACCCTGCAAAGGCCTTCCTGCTCTTCCACCCCAAGCAACATCATAAAAGCATCACCAGAAAAGCCTCTTTATAATCCCGTAAGAAAACCCTTCAAAATCCCCCAAAGACCAAATAAAAACCTCCTTAAAATCCCCCAAAAAACTCCTTAAAAATACCTAAAAATCCTTTAAAATTCCCTGAAATACCCCTTTAAAATAAAAAAAAACCCCAAATTCTTTCAAAAAACCTTTTAAAAACCTCTAAATCCCCCTTAAAATGACCCCAAAATTCCCCCAAAAAGCCAAAAAACCCTTTAAAAATTCTGTAAAAAATCCCACAAAATCCCCAAAAACCAACTTTAAAATCCTTTAAAAACCACTAAAAATCCCCAAAAACCCTTTAAAATTCCCTAGAAAAACCTTTTAAAATAAAAAAAATCCAAAAAATTCCTCCCAAAATCGTTTTAAAAACCCCTAACATCCCCCACCCCCAAAATAACCCCAAAATTCCCCCAATAAAATCTAAAAAACTCTTTAAAAATTATTTCAAAACCCCCCCTAAACACCCCAAAATCCCCCAAATTTCCCCAAACTCAGCGAGCAGCAGCGTGAGCCCTGTCAGGACCTGTCGCGAGTAGAGTCCGACTACCGTGGCTTGGAAGGATGCTGATAAAGCATGGAGATGCGACAAAGGTAACACAGATGGACACAAACGACAGAACATAGACACAGGTTACAGAAGAGACACCAGTTATTCACCCAGAGCTGGAAGGAACTGGAGCAGCCATCAAGTGGAGCATCTCAGAGCCAGAGCTGGAATGAAGAACGTGCCACAGTCAGAGCTGGAGCTTCAGCAAGCTGGACTGGGAAACACCTGCAAGTGACACAAGCAGAAGGAACAGAAATCACCTGGGCCCTCAGATATCCTGAGCAGTGAGTGAGCAAGGGGTCCAGGAGCAGGAGCTGTGAGAACCAGGAACAGCTCCCGTGCAGAGGCTCCATCGGCTGGAGCTCTAACAGGCACAGGTGTCCCTGAGGGAGAGCTGAGCTCACCTGCAGCTGCAGCAGGAGCATCTCATGGTTGGATCCGGAATGAGCGCACCCTGGACTCCAGGCCATCGTTTTGGCGGGAGGGGCGGGCTGTTGCTCTGACCGGAGGGGCTGGCTGTCGCTGTGACGTGAGGGGCGGCCTGTCGCTGTGACAGGCGGGGCGGGCCGTTGCTGTGATGCTGGGGTAGGCTGTCGCTGTGATGCAGGGGGCGGGCCATCGGTGTGACAGGAGGGGCGGGCTGTCGCTGGGATGGGAGAGGCGGGCCGTCGCTTTTGCGGGAGGGGGGGTGATGCGATTACGGTTGCGGTGAGCACGGGGAAACCACCGCCGCCTCCACCCCACGCACGTCTGGCGGCACGGCCTCACCTGCCGTTCAGAGCCCCGGCAGGAGCCCGGAGCAGTAGCGGCAGAGGCCGCGCTTGGCCCCAGCGCCCGCCCCGACGCCGCCCGACCCTGAGCCGCACACTTCGCCTGCCGAGGGAGAGGCAGCATGGCCCTGGATGGGATCCCCAGCCAGCATCACCAGCACCCGAACCGGAAACCCCGGTCCCACTGACTACCCTACCTCAGCGGCCCCGGGCTTCGCCCCCACGGCCCTGACGCCATCGTGTCACCCCCCAACAAAGCTGACAGCCCAGCCCTGTCCGTCACCGACAGGCCCGCCCCCACCCGTCACAGCAATGGCCTGCCCCGCGTGACAGCGACAGCCCGCCCCTACTGTCACAGCGACGGCCGCCCCTCGCATCACAGCGACGGCCCGCCCGCCTGTCACAGCAACAGCCCGCCCCCTCTGGTCAGAGCAAAAGCCTGCCCTCCCCCCAAAACGATGACCCGCCCCGCCCCGTCACAGCGACGACCCTCCCAACATCACAGCGACGGCCCGCCCCACCACGTCACAGGGACGGCCCGCCCCTCCTCTCACAGCGACGGCCCGCCTCTCTCCTTGCCAAAAGTGACGGCCCGCCCCCCGCATCACAGCGATGGCCCGGCCCCCGCATCACAACAACGGCCCGCCCCTCCCGTCACAGCGACGGCCCCGCACAGTTACCGCCTCACCACACTCCCACTAGTCATAGTGCCGCCATAATTAACCGAAAGTACGTGGCGACACGGCCGCCACCATAATAAACAAAAGCACGTGGCGGCATGGGCGCCGCCATTTTGAACCGGAGGCACGTGGTGACGCGGGCGCCACCATTTTGAACTGGAAGCACGTGGCTGCACGGATGCCGCCATTTTGAACCGGAAACACGAGATAGGCATGGGCGCCATCATTTTTGAACCAGAAGCATGTGACAAACACGGACGCAGCCATATTATAGAAGAGTGGCAGTCACAGGCGCCGCCATATTTTATGGAGGAGGGTGGCAAGCACTAGCGCCGCCATATTGAACCGGTAGCAACACCCCGATGCATCCCAGCGCTGGGAATGGAGGCGGAATACCGTGCCAAGAGCGAGGGGTTGGTCGGCGCCCACCGCTGTCAGGGCCCGGTCGCCTGCCTGCGCCCCGATGCCAATGCCCCCCACCTGGCGCCGTTTCCTGCAGCATTGCCGGCTGTGCGGACATGGGCCGTGCTCTCAGTGGCACCGTGGGCACGCCGGAGCCCGGCGGCCACCAGCAGGCACCTGCGGGCACGCCTCTCTCTGCCAGGCTCCTCCTCGGGAAGGACCCTTCCTCAGGCATCCCATCCAGTCCCGTCTCCTCTCTCTGCTCCCTCCCTGCTCCCCTCCGGCTCGGGGCAATGCAGGAAAACACAAACACATCGAGGAAGAAAGAGCAGTCTGCAGAGCTGCCCGAACCATCGCCCCGTCTGCAGCCGCGATCTGCCGGCAGGAGGAGGCAGCTGCTTTCTCAGTCAGAAAGGTGAGAGGTGCGGAGGGGGTTTCTTCCTTTGTTCTCTGCTGGCTCTCCCTCTTTCTGCCTCTTGTCGCCTGTGTCTGCGGAGCTGGGGAACTTCTGGGCTTCCCCCCTTCCTGGTCTGAGCAGAGTCCCTTTTGGGGGATGGACCGTGGGAAGGGCTCCTGCCAGGGCTGTTGTAGTCGTTCTTTGGGGGTGAGGAAAAAAGGCTGAGATGGGGAGGGTGTGGAGGCTCGGGGGCTCCCGTGTCATTTGGGACACGCCAAGGTCCCCGGGCGAGGGAGCCACGCTGCGGTGAAGGAGCAGGTGAGTGGGGAATGGGGAGGTCGTGCCGGGTGCCCTCCCCCAGAGGGACCCAAGGGTGCCAGAACATTCCCAGAGAGGGCTGGGTGTAGAAGACAGGAAACATATAAATAATACCCAACTATAGCTTAAGTAAATGTTTTATTTGTTTTATTTGGTTAGAGGCAGGATTTTTAATAAATAATAGAAATATAATTAATATAAATAAAGATATATATATATATACAAATATACAATGTATACAAACATACAACTAAAAAGATATCTGTATCTGTAAATGTATGTAGGTGTAAATATATATAAATATAAAATGTAAAGAAATAGAAGTATATATGTAGGTTATAATATAAATAATATCATATATATTATAGTGTACCGTATACATAATATATAAATTACAGTTATAAATATGAGATATATAAATAGAAAAAATATATATAAATATAGTTAAAAATAAAGGGGTTTTTTGTTTCTATTTGCTTAGAGGCAGAGCTTTTTAATAAATAATATTAAAAATATAAACATACAAATATATGCAAAGATATATATATATACATAAAATAGAAATAAATTTTAGTAATATAAAGTTTATGCACATAATAAATAATAAAAGTGGAGTATATATGTTACAATATAAATTGCATAAAATTTATTGAATAGGATATATAATATATATAATATCAAATATGAATAGAAGTAGAAATTAAATATTAAAAATAGGTATAAGTTTTCTGTATTTAAAGGGCTTTTTTTATTTTTATTTGGTTAGGGGCAGGGAGTTTTTTAGTTGTGGTCGGGCTTTTTTGGGGGCATTTTGTAGGATTGAGACTCTCCTTTTTGCCCCGGGAGCTCGAGGGCTGGCCCCAGCCTGGGCCCTCTCCTGCAGGTGTGTGTGACACGGTAGAGAAGGGAGCCAGGCAGTGCTCTCGGACTTTGAATCTACCCAAATATTTTTCCAAATGTATTTGCAGAGATTCGGCTGTGGGGAAGCTGCAGAGAAGGCTGCCCTGCACAGCCCCCAAAAATGGGAGTCTCCCCCGACTGGCTCTCTCAGAGGATGGGGCAGTTGCAGCCCCCTGTCATTCCTGTGAAATTCGGTGAGTCTGGGGAGGGGTTTCCTGACTGTCCCTGTCTCCAAGCAAGCTGTGCCTCGTTGTCCAGAAGCCCTGCCTGGGCAGCCCGGCCCGGCACAGCTCCATTCCCTCTCCCGGGCTCACCGGAGGGATGCAGAACCACCAAAGTGCGGGTCAGGCTGGAAAGGGGCAGGTGGGGCCTGCAGCCACAGCAGGGGGAAGGACAGGAGGCAAAGCCTCTCCAGCAGCCCTGGGCCCAGCCTGCCCAGGAGAAGCTTCCGAGAGGCACCGGGGCTCTCGTTCGCCCCGAAAGCTGCAGCCGTTGGGGCAGGGCTTGGGGTGTGACCCAGCCCCTGCAGCGCTGCAGAGAAAAGGGGCACGTAATGGCCCACAGGGGTCGGCTGCAGTCCTTAAGAGCAGGGTCTGCTTTCACCACTGCCTTCTGCTGCCTGCAGGGATCTGTGGTGAGGGTTGGGAGCTCCTGCTGGGGCAAGAGCTTCATCTTCCAAGAGGCAAAGCTGCAGCATCTTCCTCCCCAGGGACTGTCTCCATGCAGGAAGCAGCACAGGGGACCGGCCGAGGGGTTCGGGCTGGGACACGGCCCCAACAGGAGCAGCCCTGGGCACACTGACACAGGAGGATGAGCCCAGGTGAGGAGCACGGCCCCAGCGTGGCACCAAGAGAGGCTGGCACGGGACAGCGAGCCCAGGTGAGTGCTCTGGCCTGGGCAGCTCTGCCGTGCGCCTGGGGAAGGTGGCAGGATCAGGCAGGGAGGAAGGAATGCTCAGAGGCTCATGAGCTGAGGAAGTTGTGCCTGGCCGTGGCTGAGAAGAACACGCTGTGCTGGCGGCTCCTGGTGCTGGCCCCTGCTGTGGGCCAGTTTGGGGCTGGCACCACTGCCAGGCAGCAGCAGGGCCAGGGTCGGGGCTGTGCCCAGCCTCTGCATTGTGCCTGGCTGTTCCTCGGGAACAAAACGGTTGTGCTTGTGGTTTCTGGTTGTGTGGCCTGTCCTGTTGTGGTGTGGTTTGGGGCTGCACTGGCAGTGCTGCTGGACAGGGCCCTGGCTGCGGGGGGATCAGGACAGGAACTGGGGCTGGGATTCAAGTGTGCCCCACGATTGTGGGAGCCACAGCTGTGAAGGGAGCTGAGAGAAGGTGCTGCACCAGAGCCGCCCGAGGATGGCTTCTCCCCACACCATCAGCAACCACCCAGCGCGTGCTGCTGCTGGTTTGGCTTCTGGTCACGGACAGGCTGGGGACGATGCTGTCCTGCTGCCCCTGCCAGAGGGCTTCTGGTTGTGCTGGGCCCTTAGTGGCCCTTGGTTTCATTTGATATTCAGTGTTGGGCTTGGCTCAGCCATGTTTGATGAACACGCCCTGTGGGACGTTCAGGCTGGGATGGGGTTTGTGCCGTGCCTGGCTCAGTGATGTTTATCGGGATGTGCGCCGCAGTCCGTGGCTCCCCAGTCCTGCTCCGGGGCAGGGCGAGGGTGGCCAGTGAAGGTGCTGGGCTGGGCCAGGCCCTGGTGGGCACAGAGCCCACCCTCAGCCGGTGGCTGTTCGGTGGCTGGTTCCCAAAATGGCCCTTGCCATGGCAGAGGGGTTGCAGCAATCTGTGCCTCCTCCTCTGCTCTTCTGGCTGAGAATGTGCATTTTTTGGCTGAGTACTGAGTCTTCCCATTGTCATTTCTTCCTCTCCTCCCCATCCTCGGTGCACAGCACTGGGCAGTCTGTGCCCAAAGCGAGAGGCAGCAGGGAGGGAAGGGGTTGCCCCTGCCTGGGAGGGGGACAGGCATCTCCTGTGGGGTTATGTGGGGCTGTGCTGTGCACCCTGGGGATGCTGACTGACCCCCTTTGTGCAGAGACAGAGGAGATGCTGCTGCACCACGTCCCCAGGAGAGCTCCTGCCTCCCTTCTACTCTCAGGGATGGGACTGGGAGACACCTCCACACAGAGCGTGGCACTTGGCATGGCTTCAATCCCCAGTGGGAGAGGCTGGGATCCCCGCTGCTCAGAGCTCCTGCTCAGGGACATCCACGCCTGAGCCTGGCTCGGAGTCCAGGGTGCACTCATTCCGGATCCAGCCATGAGATGCTTCCTGCTGCAGCTGCAGGTGAGCTCAGCTCTCCCTCAGGGACACCTGTGCCTGTTAGAGCTCCAGCCGATGGAGCCTCTGCACGAGAGCTGTTCCTGGTTCTCACAGCTCCTGCTCCTGGACCCCTTGCTCACTCACTGCTCAGGATATCTGAGGGCCCAGGTGATTTCTGTTCCTTCTGCTTATTTCACTTGCAGGTGTTTCCCAGTCCAGCTTGCTGAAGCTCCAGCTCTGACTGTGGCACGTTCTTCATTCCAGCTCTGGCTCTGAGATGCTCCACTTGATGGCTGCTCCAGTTCCTTCCAGCTCTGGGTGAATAACTGGTGTCTCTTCTGTAACCTGTGTCTATGTTCTGTCGTTTGTGTCCATCTGTGTTACCTTTGTCGCATCTCCATGCTTTATCAGCATCCTTCCAAGCCACGGTAGTCGGACTCTACTCAGCGACAGGTCCTGACAGGGCTCACGCTGCTGCTCCGCTGAGTTTGGGGGAAAATTTGGGGGATTTTGGGGTGTTTAGGGGGTTTTGAAATAATTTTTAAAGAGTTTTTTAGATTTTATTGGGGGAATTTTGGGGTTATTTTGGGGGTGGGGGGATGTTTAGGGGTTTTTAAAACGATTTTTGGGAGGAATTTTTGGATTTTTTTTATTTTAAAAGGTTTTTCTAGGGAATTTTAAAGGGTTTTTGGGGATTTTTAGGGGTTTTTAGGGGATTTTAAAGAGGTATTTTGGGGGGTTTTTAAAGAATTTTTATGGGTTTTATTGGGGGAATTTTGGGGTTATTTTGGGGGATTTAGGGGTTTAAAAAAGGTTTTTTGAAGGAATTTTGGGATTTTTTTTTGCTTTTAAAGGGGTATTTTAGGGAATTTTAAAGGTTTTTGGATATTTTTTAGGGGTTGTTTTTGGGGATTTTAAAGAGGTTTTTTGGGGGATTTTGAAGGGTTTTCTTACGGGATTTTAAAGAGGCTTTTCTGGGTTTTTAAAGGACTTTTCGAGGGGTCTTAAAGGGGAAGTTTGGGGCTTTTTTGGGATTTTTTTTAGGTTTTTTTTGAGGATTTGAAGGTTTTCTAAAGGTATTTGTTAGGGATTTTTTAAAAGTTTTTTGGGGTTTTTTGGGGGGATTTGGAGGTTTTGTGGGGGGATTGGAGGAGGTTTTTGGGGATTTTTGGGGGTTTTTGATTTTTTGGGCGAATTTCTGTGTGGTTTGGGATTTTTGTAAGGGGAAATTTGAAAATTTTTTGGGTTGGTGTGGTTTCTTTTTTTCCTTGTTTTTGGCCTTTTTTTTTGTTTGTTTTGACGGGTTTTTTGTTGGGGGTTTTTTTCAGTTTTTCAGGGTTTTAAAAGTTGTTTTTAATGGATTTTTTTTTAAATTTTTAACTATATTTTCAATCCTCCCCGCCTCCCCGAATTTCCCTCCCCAGGTTGGTTTTTTCAAGCACCACTACAAGGAGATGCTGGAGGGCACCAAGACCCCTGGGGAGCCCCAGGACTGAGCGAGGAGGAGCCCAAAAATTTTGGGCACCCCACCCCTCGAAATCATTAAATCCACATGGAAGCTTCCCCCGTGTCTATGTGAAGTTTTTGGGAATTATTTTGGAATTTTGCGGGGGGTGGGGGGTGGGGTTGGGAAATTGGGAGGAGGAAACACTAAAAAGAAAAAAGTAAATTAAAAAGGTTTTTGGGGAAAAAAAATGTGAAGGGAGCCCCAAAAATCCACATGGGATGAGGTGGTTTTTGCCAAAATTGAGGATTTGGCCCCAAAAATGTCCCCAAAGTTGGAGATTGATCCTAAAAACCCACCTGTGACACCCGAGTTTCACCCAAAACACATGCTCATGTCTGCTGATCCATCTCTCTGTCTCTCTGGTTCTCTAACTCTATGGCTATTTCCTTATTTCCCTCTACCACTATTCCTCTGAAAGTCTTTCTCTGTTTCTCTAACTCTGTTTTACTATTTTCCCCTAACCCTAACTCTGTTTTGCTCTTTCTCTCTATTTCATATTCGCTCTAGCTTTACCTCTAACTCTAACCCTGTTTCTAACTTTGTTTTCTAGCTGTAAAATTAAAAAAGCAGCAGTAGAAATTTTCAGGCTTCCCTGTGAGAAAAAAACAAAACAAAAAACAAACAAACAAACAAACAACCCCAAAAAACAAAAACCAAACAAAAAACCAAAAAACAAATTTAAAAAAACACAAAAAAGCCCCGGCAAAATACCTTACATCATTATTTAAATAAAAATATTTACACCTCAGGAGCCTGAACTTTTCTACTGCTGCACCAGACATACATATTTTTTCTTCTTTTTCATATATACCAGGTAGGGCCCCTAATTAATACTCCAGATGGCAGTGACTAATAATTACCTTGATTGAACATTACATGCCTACTCTGGAGTACTTATAAAAGTAGAGAGTTAACTACTGCCACACCTTATTAGTTAGTTGGGCAGTTACTTAATTCAATAGTTAGCTAACTAGCCAATTTCTCGGTGCACCACCACGCCTGTCACTCACCCAAAGATCCACTTCTCACGCAAGCCCAGCCCGTCACAACCCCACCCCGGTCCCTCAACACGTGGGCCCCCCCAGGTGTCACCCTGTACATGACGGCATCTCCTGTGCCCAAGTGCCTCCGCAGAGACCCTGACCCTGAGGCCATTCCCAGCGCTGACCCTGTCCCTCCCGTGTCAGTCCCCCTGGGATGCTCACCCAGCAGCGTCCCTGCTCCGCGCCCCAGCCCCGGCTGCGCACCCACTGCTAACGTTGCCTGCACAGTGCTGCCGCCTTGTGGACACGGCGCGGTACTGCAGCCGCCGCAGAGCCAGCGCCCGGGCAGTGCTGCTGCCTTGTGGACACAGCGCGGTACTGCAGCCGCCGCTCGCACCACTCGCTTCCCACGCGCGCAGCTTCGCAGCCATGGCGGCTGTTAGCCTCGTCCGCCAGCGCGGACCGTGCAGCCCGAAGTCGGCGTCATCCTCCCCTCTATTCACACACACCCCCCGCTCCCCACTCGATCAGGGCAGCGGCGGGGACGCCGCTGCAATCCGGATCTGCAGCAAGGAGAACAGCATTGCTGCCCTGTCGGATTGAGAAATCCGATTCCTTGCAGAGATTGAGGGGATAGGAAGCTGAACCTCAGGCCGGGTTTTGGCAGCGGCAATTGGGTGAGGAGGGGAGAGGGTAGATTCCCCTCGGATCCGTTAAAGCCAGCTCTGCTGGGTTTGGGTATCCTTGCCCCAAAACCTGATCCCGCTGAAGGGGGCTTGAGGAAGCAGTGGGATGCCCTGGGGGCTGTGCTGGAACCCCCAGCCCCGGTCAGGAATGCCGGGCAGTGCCGGCTCCAAGGGGAGCCTGCCTGGCCCAGAGTGTTTCCCTGTTATCTCTGTGGTGCTCAGCACCTGGCATTTCACTGGAGTCCGCGGGCTGATAACCTCACGGCAGAACCGGGATCAGAGCAGATCACACGGAGCCAGTCCAGCCTTGTTCACAGATTTATTTTTCCCAATGCGTTTTTTAATTTAAAGCAGAAGGGGGTCACGTCACTCTGCTGCGTGAACAGACACAAAAAAAACCCCCAATCGCCAGCCAAAGGAGCGGCCACTCCTGTCCTGCCCCCCCACCCCCCTCCCTGTGCCCCCTGAGGATGGGAATAGGGGGGTGGGTGACTAAGGACCGAGGGCCAGTGGGGTGCTGGGGTGTGCAGGGCAGAGGGGAAATGGGACAGGGAAAGGTGCGGTCGGGGGGAATGGGAGAGTGGAGGAAGGAGAGGCAGGATTGAAGGGAGGTGGGGGAGAATTGAGGGAGGAAGGGGAGCAGGGAGAGGGGATGGGGGCCCAGGGTTGGGGGGAAAGAAGGGTGGAAGGAGGAGCATGAGGAGAAAGGGATAGGGGTAGGGTAGGGTAGGGTGGGGTAGGGTAGTGTTATAAATGAGAAACAAAACTCGCAATATTTAGCAAAATTTAGATTGGTTTATTTTATACAGACAGAGCAAGCAGCGCTGGGGAAAATGTGAGGGATCACCGCCCACTCCACACTTCCACCGAACTTGGTTTGCAGCTCCCGTTTTTATAGGATGGTTTTCCTTGTAGTAATCAATAATTGTTATTGTTTTGTTGTAGTAATTCTGCAAGGTAAGCAGTGGTGGTCAAAGAAACTTCCAAACTGCCCTGAAACAGCTCTTGGGACAATTGGTCATATAACCATCCGGTCTTGGTAGAAATATGACTGCAAAAAAACCTTTCAGACTAGGGAAAACCACTCTTTTTTTTCTTTTACAAACTGGTATACACAATATTCATAACAGGGGGATTTAAACAGAGTGGGTTTAATCATATATTTCCCTTTATCTAGGTCCATGTTCTTTTCTTATTTCAAGTATTCTGGTTTATACAAACTCCAAATTTTCTATGATTAACACGAATAATTTATCAATTATCACAGAGGGGATGAGGATTAGAATTGCACAGTCAGTAGCTATACAGCTAGTCCTACACAGATACAAGAGCTAGCAGTGCTGGCAGCTCTAAGTGCCAAGCCAGAGGGATGCCTGAAAACACTTTTTCAATGGCTGGCCCTGCAACAACCTTTATGTTTATTCAGTACCCTGACACACAGCAAAGAGGCCTGCTGAAGTTTCCCAAGAATCACACATTTCAAAAAATATTGCCAATATACAGAGGATCCAAACGCTGCAGGGCTGCATGAGTGTTTGGAGTGTTTCATTTGGAGCAGTAACTCTCCCCATAAGCAAACCCTGGAGGGGTCAGAACAGTTGTTAGTGGGGTCTTTGCTCCTCAGCACCAGGCCAGGGCTAGAAGGAGCCTCCTCTCTGCTGTCATTGTCCAAAAGCTTGGAACACAGGGCCCTCAGCACAAGGAGACAGAAGCAGGTTTGCTGGGAGGAACAGCTTGTGCTATGTGCTGATGCAGATATAGCACTGGTCACCTCAGGACTTCAGTCACAGAAAAGTAATGTACAGAGTTCCGGGTCAAACATCTAAGATTAAGGAAAACCCCTCATATTTGGAAATGCCAGAGGGGAAAGAGGTTATGCCTTCCACCTGAGACCCAGTCTGGGCACCTGGGAACAGACAACAGCCCAGACTAGAACTCACACACAGAGTCTGGGTTAAAACACACACACACACTCAAAATAAAAAATACAGCACAGATGTAGTGACAAACTGAAAAAACACGGCTATGACCTTACCCCACCAAAGGCCTGAGCAGACAAGGCAGTTAAATGGGGTGCAGAATTAAAGGGGTCAGCATAGGCAGCCTCCCCAGACTCCCTTCCCTGCCTTGTCTCTGAGCTAGAGGTGCTGCTCCCTTGGCAGCAATGTTTATCAGGAGTCAGTCTGCAAAAGGAGAAGTTAAACTTTTTAAAAATGTAGCTCTATCTAGTCATTGTTCTTATGCTGAGAAAATGTATTTTAACAAATGGCACTAGAAGCCAGTCTGGCAGCTTGAAAAAGCAGCCCAGGTCAAGGCAGTGAGGGTGGTGGGTGTAGAGGAGAGAAGGTGATCTCATTAATAAAACAAAGCCTGGAGTGGACAATCAAGTGAAGGATGCACCTGCTGGGATATTTGACCATGGTGCTCTGAGACAAACCTTGATTAAAAAACAGAGAGAATAGTCAATCCTCCAGAAATGCAGGATTGTGTCCTGCTCCTCCCCACACAATGGCTCCTTTATGGGCTGCCTCCTGCTCTCTACGTAGAGCCCCAGCTCTGATAGGATAGGTATGACTTGGACCCTTGAAGATTTTTAATGTTGGGTTGTTGTTTCCTTTTTTTTTTTTTAAACATACTTCAGATCTCCTGAGAAATGCAAAGACTTAGCTTGTTCTGAACCCAGGATTTTAAAATTCCCCTCAAGTATAAAAAGGAAAAATTAGTACTTTAGTACCTGAAATGCAAATAAAGCATCCTTTGACTACAATTATTGAGCCCTGGCAAAATATTATTTTCAGCTGAGTAATCTGATGCTATTTCCATGCTAAACAGCACTCAAACCCTATGATATTAATGTGGAAACTCACTGGCTGAAGCAGGGCGTGTGTGAGGGGGAATTACTGCTCATGATAAAAGCAAAGGAATGCAGTTAAGCAGCAAGGAAGGAAAACATGAAATTAATGCATTTCCCTTTTTGTTTTAACACCTGTTTACTGTGGAAAAAAGAAAAGGTCTTCTGATTAGGAAATCTCACTTCTGGATTAGGAAAAGGCCTCAATCACATCCACGAACTTTTTCCAGGATATATTGCTGTATTTTGCCTGAACTCTTCTGCTATGAAAGAGCTGCTGAAAAATACTACAATATTTCTATTTCCAACATACAGAAGTTTTTTTGTTTCTATGAAATCATTGCTCAGGTCTCTGCCAGACACTTGAGCTGTCTGAACACCTGATGCCTGTAGTTGCAGTGTCTCTCCCTGCAGGGATCTGGCAGAGGTCCCTCATCAGCTGAAGCCACCAGAGTTCCACACTGATGCAAGAGGAGCATCTTTGCCTTTGGAGTGGGAGCTCTGCTCGCTGTGCAATGAAAATTGCCCTTTCCCTGCGTTTTGTTGAGTCAGCTCACAGCACAAAGTGCTTGTTCGCTTTCCCATCTGTGCTGGACCTCACTCAACAAATGATGAATCATGGGTGTGTTGTGCTTCTATCCTCTTTCACCTTTACCACCTGCTAATTTTGGAACTTGCAGTTTATAATTACAGCGCTAAGCCAGGGCTCTTGGCTTGGGAAAGGAGAGTGTTTTAAAGGGAAGCTTAATGGCTGCATTTTGGTTGAATACACGGTGAAGAGCTGAGCCTGACCTACATTAAAAGCTTCGAGAACTCTTCATTCTGCAGATGAATAGAGGGTCCTAACACTGAGGGGAAAGTACATACCAATTTCTCTAAACCACTGGGATCCACAGAAACAGAGATGGAAGGGGTTTTGTGGGACCTCTCAGTGCTTTTTTCAGGATGTTATGTGGAAGTGCACTTTGTCAGGGTTTGAGTTAGTGCCTGCTGCTGTAAACTGGACTAAGGAGACAATTTGATTTGCCCTAAAACATCTCCTGAATGACAGCAGATTAAAGGCCACTTCTAAATTACATGTTGAATTTGTTGTTAAGTAGTATAGGTAAAAGAACAGCTGATTAAATTATTTGCAAGATTTTTCTGATGCTGCATCAGAGAATTCTGTATTTTAAGCAGAAGACATCCCTGACACCTTGGTTCAGAGTCTGCATCTATTTTACTTTAGTCATGAAGAGGGCAAGATTTTGATAAAGGGGAGGAAAATTAGAGAATAATTTCCTTTCCTGAGGCTGCATCTACAATCAAAGGAGAATATCAACTATTGCAAAAACCCGAGCATGGGGAATTTTACTCCAGAGGAAGTCAGTGATCAGGGTTCTTCTCTCTTTTTCTTGGGTTATTAAATATTATCTCAGAGTAAACCATCTGTCTGATGATTTTCCACTGACTGATCCTTTATTTGTGAATGCAATACTATTTGTGAAATAAAACTGCCTTATTAGGATATTTAACCATCTTGGATCTTTAGAGAATCATTGAACAAAGTAATTCCCTATTATCTCAGTTAAAAGGAATTAATGAAAGAACAGAATTATCAGAAAGGTCTGAAAGGAAATGATAAATTGTCAGGACCAGAATGAACGCTGAGGGAGAAGTGGGTGCCCCTAGTCATGCTGAGAGGGTATGAGGGCCACTGAGGGAATATGAGTGTCACTGAGGGGAGGACAGGTGCCCCTGGTGTCACTGAGGGAGTAACAAGTCACTGAAGTGTTATAAGTAAAATTTGGTTGATGTTTGTTGTGGGTTGGGGTTTGTTAGTTTTTAATCAATGTTAATGTTTTAGCTCCAGGTTCGTTGTTTTCGGGGTTGGTTGAAGTGTTGCAATGAGTTCATTAATGGTAGTTAAAGGTTTAAAGGGGTCCTGGATGTGGGCTGTTCCAGAGGGGCGTGGTGGCACCTCGGGATGAAGTCACGCAGTGACAGCAGCGCCGCGGGCTGCGACAGGTGGAAGGAACTGCCCAATCACTCGACGTCCTGAGAGAATGATTGGACGGGAATGAACTCCACTAATGACCAATGGAAGTTCCAGAAACGGACCAATCACTGCGAGGATCCAAATCCCACCAATCCTGGACTGAGGGGAGGTTAAAGAGGGAGTGCCGGGGCGCTGCCCGGGCGTGTCCTGCGGAGCTCGTTTGGAGCGGAGTGCCCGCTGTATCAGGAGTGGTGATACACTGTATTGTTTCCCGGCTTGCTGAGGGGGGTCTCAGGATTATCTCGGTCCTCCACGGCAGCCTCGCGCCCTGCTCATCTCAGGCGAAGGGCGGGACCTCAGCCGCGAGGTTCATGTGGGCAGGTCGGCCGCGCTCACAAAGGGAGCGGGCGGGTTCAGACGGCGGGCGCGGCCCCGCTCTCCTCACAAAGCGGGGAGGAGCCTTGCAGACTACCACACGCCGGCAGAGAGGCAGCTTCTGGCGCAGTTCATGAGAAGAAAACATGAGGTATGTCAGAAGAGACACTAAGAACGTGATGGGAGAGGATTGCTGGATATCCTGGCCTCAGCTGTGGGGCAAGGGATGAACATTTGGGGTAAAATGGAGCCGATTAGGAGCAAAAGCCTCAATAATGGTTGAGGTACATGAAGCGGAAAAATGTGAGAGGCTCTCTCAGAGAGACAGGTGTTTTTGGGGAAAAGTCTGAGGCGATTTGGGGAGGATGGGCAGAGAAAATTTCGTGATAAAACCCGAGGGTCACTGAAGGGAGTGGCCGAGTGACCGTGTGTCACTGAGGGGACATGAGCGTCCCTGGTGGGGAGGGGGGGTGTGGGGGATAGATGCCATTTTCGTCGCCGTGCGCAGTGCAGCGCGCATGAGGTGCAGGGGCGGGAACTCAGTCGCGAGGTGTCCGTCATGTGGGCGGGGCGGGGCCGCTCCCCTCACGCGGCAGTGGGGGTTCAGGCACGTGTGTTGCTGAGGGGGCATGAGGGTCACTGAAGGGCTGGTTGCGCGCTGCGTGTTGCTGAGGGAAAGCCGAGGTCTTTGGGGCACGCAAGTGCCTCTGGTTATTGCTGAGGATCCGTGAGCTGCTCTGAGAGACACGGGGTACCCTGCCTGTAACTAAGGCGAGGCCAGACAGTGTGCAGCTGAGGGGGCGTGAGGATTGCTGCGGGGGGATGCGATTGTGCCCTGAGGGACACAGGAGGGGCGGGCGGGTTCCCGGCGGGCAGCTGCTGTATCCCGCTCCGGTGCGGCAGCCCGGCGCCACTGGGCTCCGCCCACCCGCGCGGGGCCCGGTGTTATGAATGGATCTTGGATGTGTTCAATTTTGTCCAATTAATCAAACAACAAAGTTAAATTTAGCAGTAATTTATTAATAATAGCAATTGTATATAAATGAATACAATCAAAATATATGAGTTATATAAACTTGAGTAAATACAAAATTCAGCAGCAATTTAAGTATAATAGAGGTCCAATAATAAACAGACAATAAATATAGAATTAAGTATATTATATATTATATATATATTATATGTATTATGTATGTGTATATATATGTGTGTGTATATATATATATGTATAATATTATTATATATAATATATAGTATATATAATAAATAATAAGCAAAACCGACCGGGGGATACCCCAACCGCGGGTATGGGTAGGGCCATTCGTCTCACACCGTACCAAATCTGTCAAGCTAAAAATCTCACTTATATACTGTTTACTAATGCATATTAATACAGAATCTTCTAGAAAGCTCCTTCTCATTTCTATTCCTAAAATCTACGTCACTATGTTGTGTTGTGTATGTGTCACCAGTGGTCGGGGGGTCTCTCCTCCTTTCAGGGCTTTTGTTTCCGATGAAGGCTCTGGGTCTTCCTCAGTGTTTGCTGTTTGACCTTGCAGGTAGCGCAGGCGCACTGAGTTTAAAGTTATATAATTAAATATATGTTCCCACACCAGGCCTTAGTCCAGTGCCCAGTGGTTTGGAATCACTCCAATTTGGCTCAATTCAAGGTCGAAAACTTGTTCTTATCCTTCCTATTCTGCCTCTCACCTAACATCTGGAGGATGATTTTTTTCAGCTTTGTTTAACCATTTCCTTTACCTCTTTTATGTTTATAGCAATTAAATACAATTTTTGATTAATTATAATGAAACAATTTTGCCAATATTGTTAAAATTTAATTAGCACGAATCACATCTATAACATAAGTAATCTCTGTTGTATAGAACATTTTAGGAGCAAAATATGTGTTAATCTGTAGGAGATATTTTGAAGGGAAAACCTATGCAAGTGTGTGGGGCAGAGAACAAATATTTTTGCGATAAAATTGTAGGTGATGTATTGGACACAGCTAGGAAACGTGTTGGAGGCAAAATCAGAGGCACTCTTTTGGGAGGGTCCAAAGTCCCTTTCTTGTTATAAAACCTGAGGTAACGTACGTGAAACAAATTAGTGCTTTTTTTCAAAGGTGAATTTGCGATAATTTAGAGAGGGAAAATGAGCACATTTGAGTCAGAATCTGTTGTAACACAGCAGTTAAAGGCATCATCTTTGACAGAAAATCTGGGATAACTTGGAAGGGAAAGAAGTGACGTTTTTAGCTGAAAACCTGGGATATTTTAGAAGACTATTGTTGTGGCAGAGTGGGAGCTGCAGACAAATATTAGAAAAGCATTTCTGCTGTGTCATAAGGGGCAAACATGACCCCACTGATTTATAAACTACTCAGAGAAGAACCCTGAAAACAGATTATGCTTAAAAGATTTTAGACGTCTAACTGGAGCTTTATAAAATTTTCTCTTTGAGGATAAAGGTTTGCAAACTGCATATATTCATATAAACTTACTTATTTTATGTTAGTAACAAATACACAAGACGATCTTAATGAGAGTTATTTCCAACACATGATGCTCGTAATAAAAAGCATTGTATTATACTAAACTGTTTTCAACTAAGAGCGATTACAGTGAAGTTAGCAAAAAAACCCTATTCAGTAAATGTAAAAAAGCCATGCCAAAAACGGAGGCAAATGCCTTCTGCTAATCATTCCGATTGAGTTGAGGGGGGTGTACACACAAAGAGTGACCATTACAAACACCATGGCAAAAAGGAATTCCGTGCAAGATCAACTGCTAATATTTGGCATAGGGTGGTTTGAGACTTAGCCTGTAAAGCTGTTGGCTGCCAGGCACTGGAGCTGGAGCTTGTCAGGCCTGAGTGTGTTGTCTTACATTGCAGAAGCCGAAGGATGATGGGGCAAGAGCGAGCTGGATGAACGGCAGCTTCGACGTCAAGAGTGTAACGGCGAGGCAAGAGCGAGATTGGAGCTGAAGAAGGAGCACGAGAGGCCCTCTGGGCAAAGGGCCTTGGTGGCATGGCCAGGCCACCTTCAAGGTGCCGCGGCTGACTTTGCTTGTGCTGGGCGACCTCCCTGCGTGCAGGGCTGCGTCTTTGCTGTGCTTGGCCTTTTGCCGTTGTGCTCCTTTGGCTGCCTGGAGAGAGGGGCAACCCTGTAACGAGGGTGAGAGCCCCTGTCTCCGAACCTGAGGGGGGAAACGGAGCTCCCCGAGCCCCCAGCCCGGCTGCCCTGTAAGCAGGGCAGGGCTTTTCCCCAGCCGTGGCAGCTTTCTGCCTGCTGCTGGCCCCTGGCCAGCGTGACCCCCTGTACTCAGGGCGTGTCACAGCCTTTGTCCCCGTAGCAGCCCTGAAGCGCCTCAGTGCGTCGAGGCCCCTGTGCCCTCCCCACGGTGCAGTGCGGTGCAGGTCTGATGCTTTTGTCTCTCACAGAGCAGTAGTGGTGGCTCCCTTGAGCCCTTTGGCTGCACGGAACTGGCTCCCTCTTCTGGGACTGTCTTCCCCTCCCTCCCTCGTCTTTGCGTGAGGTGGTGTGAATGAGCCCCGTGCGTTTGTGCTTTAGCCCCCCTTTAGAAATACAGCAGTGTAGCTTAGGCTTCCCAGGAGAGGAAGAGGAGCTCCGTGCAGCCACAAGCCAGTCCCCAAAATGCTTGCGTGGACAAAGTGTCTGGCCTCGTCCCCTGCTTCCGGAGGACAGTACAAAGCCGCTTAACGGTAGCGTGAGCAACGTGACGCGCCTGTAGCCAGGGCCTGGGTCTGGGCCTATGGTGCCCTTGGTGCTGGTGAACTGGCAGCGTGCGGGCCTCTTGCTCTGGGCACGTGTCAGGAACTTCCTTGTCCCTTTGTCCCCAGGAGCAGCCCCAGGTCCCTGTAAGCAGGGCTGGGGAGGCTGCTTTAGCCGGATGACAGGAACCGCTGCGCCCGGGCCTTTGCCAGGGTGCAGGTTGAAGAAGTGCTGGTGCCACCTCGCCGGCGGCCTCGTTGCGGAAGCTGGAGGGGCTCCTGCAGACGGCTGTGTTGCCGTGCTGTGCAGCGGCCGGGCTGCGGCCGGCCCCTAAGTGGGGCGCGGGCTGGAGCCCGTGCTCCGTGGCGCTTGTTGGGGGGTGCCGGGCTGCGGGGGGCGGCCCCGTAAGTGGGGTTGTGTGCGCCCCCCCGGTCTCGGCGGGCGGTTGGAGGGAGCCCCTGTAATCAGGCGGGTGTCCCTGGCCCCGGCCTTTCAGAGGCGTGGGGCCAGGAGTGGTGGGGCCGGGCGTGTGCCCTCCCTGTCACCAGGGCTGGGCTCCCGGCCCCTGGGGCCCTTGGGCTTTAGGCCGTGAGTTGGGCTGCTTGACTGTGGAGTCTGGTTCCTGTTGCCGTTGGGGGAAGGCTGAGCTCCATGGCTCCCTGGGTGTGGACTGGCCTGTAAGCAGGCTGTGGGTCTGGGTGCCTTTGTGCTCCCTTCAGCTGGCAGCCTGCGTTGAGCGCCCTCCCCGTTAGTGGGGAGGGGGCCCGAATTGGAGAGAAGAAGCCTCCGTAGGCCTTGGGGACCAGGGCGGCCCTGTAAGTCGGGGCCGGTGCTCTGGAGTCCCGGGCACTTTGCAGTGCAGGCAGTGGCTTGAGCCCCCTGTAAGCAGGGCTGCAGTCTCTTGTGCGCTGCTTTGCTTTGTGCCCAGCTTCTTTTGCCCAGAGGGCCCGGCTCCCAGCATGGCGTGGGACGTTGGTGGACGTCGAGGTGGTGAGTCAAGCTGGAGTTGGCGGCTTTTGGGCAGCTGTGGGGACCCTTCTTCCCGCGGTCCCAGTTCCTCTTTTCCATCCTTCTCCACATTTTCCTCCCCCTTTCCCGTAACTCCCCAGTCGCCAACCCCCCCAACATCTATTTGGGGGTCCCACCTCCCCACTTCCCTTTCATTCCCCACTGTTCCCACCAGTTCCCTTCCCACCCGTCCCACTCACCCGAGAGCTCTGTGCTCCCAGGCCCAGGGGGCTCCCAGTGGGACCAGTAGGGCCCCAGCTGCCACCACATACCCCATGGCCAGCGCTCAGCAGGTTCTGATATCTCCCCCCTCCCCAAATTCCCCTGGTGGAAGGTGCAGGGGGCAAGGGCGGAGCATGGTTGGAATCCAGGCGAGGAGCTCTATGCGCTGTGGGACTGCCTGAACACTGAGGAGTCATCAGCGCCAAGAGCTCTGATTGGCTCAATTATTTTAATGCCTTCTCTGCTTGGCTGAGGAGAGGCCCGGGACTTGAAAGAAGGAGCAGTTAGAAGATCCTGCTCCGAGCACCGGCAGGGGACCAGCCTGGGCACAGTGAGTGAATTTATCACCAAAGAAATCACACCAGTAAAAGAAGGAGGACAAGAAATCTTTCAGACTCCTTCCCCACACCGAACACGGACCACCAGGATCATGGATCACCAGGACTCTGCCCAACAGGGGTTACTGGGGACCATCCAACACAGATCGTCTCACAGGGGATGGAGCTGGAGCAGAGCACGAAGCTCTTCCCACACTCACAGGGCTTCCCTTACTGGTGCCTCTGTTGGTGTTGGGTCAAGTGAGAGCTCTGTGAGAAGCTCTTCCCACACTCAGGACACTCGTAGGGCTTCTCCCCGGTGTGGATGCACCGGTGGGCAGTGAGGTTGCCATTGCGTTTGAATCCCTTCCCGCAGTCGAGGCAGCGGAAGGGCCTCTCCTCTCTGTGAATCCGCTTATGTACGAGAAGATCGGAGCTGGTCTGAAAACTCTTCCCACACTTGGGACAGTCATAGGGCCTCTCCCCGGTGTGGATGCGCTGGTGATTTCTAAGGGCAGACCTCCACCCTAAGCTCTTCCCACATTCCAAGCAGGTGTAGGGCCCCTGTGTGGATCACCTGGTGCTGCATCAGACTGGAGCTGTTGCTGAAGCTCTTCCCGCATTCCCCACACTCATAGGGCTTCTCCCCGGTGTGGATAACATGGTGCCGGATCAGATGGAAGCTGTCTCTGAAACGCATCCCACATTCCCCACAGTCGTAAGGCTTTTCCCCAGCGTGGATCAGCTGGTGCCAGATGAGGCTATAGCTGTAGCTGAAACCCTTCCCACATTCCTGACATTTATAGGGCTTTTCCCCAGTGTGGATCCTCTGGTGTCGAATGAGCTCAGAGCTGTAGCTGAAACCCTTCCCACATTCCAAGCACTTGTGGGGCTTCTTCCCTCCATGAGGCTTCTCCACCAGCTCTGAGCTCTGCCTGGATCTCCGGCCGCCTTCCCAGCACAGGGAGGGTCTTTTCCTCCTCACAGCTCCCTGGATTGGGTTTGTAGCCCATCCTCACAAGGGATCTCTGGGGCTTTTCCTCCTCCTCCATCCACCCACACTTTGGGAATGAAGAATCCTAGTTTGGGGAAAAAACAAGAGGAGAGGGGATTGGGCTGGGGATTCCTCCGTCCTCAAGTGCAACTCAGGAAGCCATTGGGCATCTTGTGTCTGTAAGAACCTCGCACACCCCAAGACTCACCCCAAAAGTCCTCCAAACATCACAACCCAGACCAAAAATTCCCAAAACAGCAAGATTCAACAAAAACCTCCTGTGGGAGTCCAGAGTATTCCTCTGGCTTCCCTGGGAGGTTCAAGACTTCGCCGGGGTCCCCAAAGACCCTCGAATGAGACCAGGTGTCTCAGGGGCTGGATTCAGCCTGAACAATTTACCAACATTGAGAAGAATGCAAGCTGCAAAATAATAGAGTGTAAATTAGACCGTTGAATGTAGAATAAGTAGATTTCAGAATGTTTATATTAAGGGGTTGTGGCCAAGATGGAAGAATCGGGGTGGATACTTCCTTCTTCCGAGTCATCCATGCTGGGGTGACATGCTGGCACTTTCAGATTGGATGTGAACAAAGCTGACCATGTAACAAGATTGTATTGTACTGGGGGTCATTTGTAAAATACCTAGTACGTAACTTAGACTATAAGAAGTCCTGCCTGCCAGGCAGATTCTGCCTTGTCTAGCGAGCAGACTGCTGCTCGCTGACAAAGCATTTGAGATAAGAAACAATAAACAACCATGAAAACCTCTAAGAACAGCCTCCTGCAGTCTCTCATCGGCGGGCATTGGAAAGAGCTGGGTTGCAAACCACCTGCATGTCCTCCAGAGGTGATCTCAGGTCTAAGGAGACACCTCGGGCAGTGACATTTGGCGTCCCTGGGTGTGGCCGCAGGGCTGCAGCCCACAAAGGTGGATGCAGATCCTCTGACCCTGAAAACCCAGCTCGAGAAGACGCACAGAGATGGAGGAGACCCCCCCAGGCAGAGACATTTGGCACGGTCCGTGGTGGGTCTTTGTAGCCTGCAAAGGTAGGTACAGACCCCCAGAAGACCGAGATTCAGAAGAGGCGCGCTGTTGAAAAGGACTGCAGAGGAGATTTCTGGCCCTCTGCTACGGTCCAGACGCGAGTCGGAGAGGAGGTGTCCCGGGAAGCCTCGCTCCTGTGCACTGCTGGTCGGTTTCAGGAACCTCCGAATCGATTTTGGACAAATTGCTTTTGGGTAAGACGGTTCAGATTTCAGACACATCATAGGAACACTATAGGCAGAGCTTTGAACAAGGAACAGTTCACTCTACTATTTACTTTAAAAAGTTTAGCTTCTATTTAGCCTGTCTCTGTCACAGAGAAGGAATTCAGATTTGCTTGTGTGGGTGAAGCTTCATTACCCACAGGCAGAAACAAATGTGCTATTTAAAACTCTGAGAGAAAAGGGAGTGAAGGACTCCCGAAAGTGTAGTTTTAGCCAGTCTCTCCTAGCCATGAGCTGGGGGAGGGAAGTCCTTGGCAGAAAGGAATTAAAGTCCCTTAGAGACTGGGGCAGGATTCTCACCTAGCCATGAGCTGGGGGAGGGAAGTTTATGGCTGCCTTGCCAGCGGCAGCCAGTTCAACAAAGCCTTGTCAGTAGTAGCAAGGTCGGGAAAAATTAAGTTAGAAATACTTCCAAGTGAGTTAAAGAACTCAGATTTTTACTTCTTCACCCCTTCATAAACCCTGACCCCAGGAGGTGGGAGGGCGCTACAGACGACTCCCCGGGCCGTGGGGGACAGAGGGGAGGGGGAGAGAATTCGCGAGGGCGTAGGAAAGCTGCGCCGAGAACTCGCGGGGGGCGTGGAAAAGCCACGCTGAGGATTCGCGAAGGGCGCGGGAAAAACCGCGCAGAAAATTCGCGGGGAGCGCGGAAAAAGCCGCGCTGAAAATTCGCGGGAAGCGCGGAACCCGGACATAGCGGGCTCGGTGCGTTGAGCCGCAGGGATGTCCGAGGAGCGACAATCTGCGGCGGCCGCCGGGACGCAAAAAAGCAGGACCGTGAGGGCAACTCTCAGCCAAAGGGGGAGAGAGTGGCAGCCTTCACACCGATGGCGAAAGCAGCGCGCGGGGAAACACAAAACCTGGAAGTGTCAGCGATAGGGACACAGAGCCCAGACACAGGGAAAACTGCCCTGTTTCAGGGAAAGACAGATTCAAAAGGGGAGAAATTAATGCTTTGTAAAGTCAAAGGAGAAAAATGTAACAACTTTTCAGCAATTTGCAGGGCAGCGGCTCGAACGGAGCCTGCTCGGACACAGCCCGCTCGGACCCAGGGCACAGCAGCCTGAGGCCACCAGCCCGGAGCTCACCGAGGGAGGGGGCACAGCCGCCCCGCTCCCAGAGGGCACTGACAGCGCCCCCGCTGCCATCCCCTGCCACGCACAGAGCCAGTGCTGCACAGGGGAGGGGAATGGGCGGTGCAGAGATGCCAAGAGCTGTTTTATCTATATTGTGGAGAGCAAGCAGAACCAGGGAACTGATAAGAGACTCAGTTTTATTTTCAGTTCTTGTATGTTAAACTAAGGTGTTTGTTTTTGTATTGTTGTTAGAAAGATGCTGAAATTTTAAAAACGGTAAAGGTATTTAAAGAATTGAAGGTATAATAAGGTATTTGGTATTTTTAATTTTCCTATAATTAATTGTTTCAAAGAAACCAGTTTCTAAGTATTTGCAATACTGTCAATATAAATTAATAGATTTTGGATTTTATAAGGAAGAAACTTGTAAATTTATGTTTTGCAGATTTATTTTATATATCAATATTTTAGTTTTTCTTCAAACCAAATTGCAATGGATTTCTAGTTTACATTTTTTAAATTGGCAATGAAATGCTGTGTGAAACACAAATCAAGATCACTTCTAAGATCATCATTTGAATTGTAAAATTTAAGCTGAATCAAAATTCTTTATATATATATTGGAAAAGCAGTATTTATCTATCAGTTTGATTTTAAAATTCAAATTTAGTTTCTGTATTTAATTTTAAAAACACTGTAATAAGATTGTATGAATTCTGGATCCACTGTTTCATTGTTTAATTTGAAGCCTTTTAACACTTCAAGTAAGTTTTGGAAAGCCTCCAGTTCTTGAATCAAAAATGTAAAGATAATTAGTTAAGTTGTGAACTTATCGTTTCTTTGTTTTTCTTTTGTTAATTCTCTCTTTTATTTTAGCAGGTCTTTTGTGACCTGGCCCTGTGCTGGTTCTGAGTGTTTTTTAGAATCCCAAAAAATTATTTGAGCTTCACTCTCAAAATGAATTTTTAGTGTTATGGTTTTCCTGAGTTGCTATCACAGAAGCACTGCAGCAGCTTGCCACGTTCAAAACATCTCACCCTAAAGAAGAATTTTAGAGAAAACGACTTGCAAAAGGAATTTGATTTTTTTTTCACCTTGAAATGTTTAATTGTAGTTTTGTTAAGAGTTGTGGGTTGTTTTTTTCTTTAATAAGAAGATGTCAGGGAGTTCTCTTCCAATTAGAATTTAGGCTCTGGCCAAGCCTTGATTCTGACTGAAAGAGAAAAATGTGTAAACCCAGGTGTTTTCTGCATCAAAATGAAGCACGGAAATAAACTTCACAACCTATAAAGTTGTGGAGTAGGTACGTATTTTATTCAGCTGTGGACTGTGGGGGAGAGCATCTTCCCAAATCCTGCGATACTTTACATGATTTCTAATCTTCTATTTATCTAGGAAGTTCATGCATATTCTAAATCGCCTATACATATTGATTATCTGCCCGCCTGTTCCCCGCTTACCGTATGGAAATCAGTTGCATATTCATTGCGGCTGCGTGAGTTTATTGGGTTGGTGGTCTCTGGAAATGAGGTGGTGGGCTAACAGTAGTCTTCCTCGCTGTTGAACTTTTCAACTTGTCTTTCTCACGCGCTTTAGTCTCTTGATTGTAATATTTTGCAGACTCTGCACTTTTAATGCAGCGGGACCCCCTTCATTTTGCAAGCCCAGCAAAATCTATAAGTTAGGGGGTCTCTTATCATGCATTCCTTTCCTTATAAGCACACAGTAACTGATACCATATGTTCTACTCTTCATTCTATTTAACCCTTAAATCCCCTGTTTCTGTCCCCCCTTTTCTAGAAAATTAGTAAATTCTTTTACTCAATACAAGATTTCTTTTTCTCCATTCCTACGATATGTATCTCTTAATGCCTTACCATGTACTCTGGACAATGAAGTTAGTATTGCCATCCTTTGTAGCATCTTCCAATTCCAAATAAGTAGTACAAAAGACAGCAGTAAGCTTAGACTAACTAAAACCAATAGTACAATTACTGGATGACATAATGTATTCAAAATTCCAGTTGCAGTTGGGGACCACCCGAAAAGGGCATCCCACCAATTGTGGCTTGTATCCTGCTTAACCCTTTGTAAAACTCTATTTATTTCTTGGACATCATGATGAACAGTGACTAAAGTCTTTTGCCCGCTCTCTTTGATTTCTTCCAAAATTTTTGCTAAATCTTGATGTTTTACCAGTTGCTGTACCAAGGTAAGGTTCATTCCAATGGGCGTAGGTGACAGTTCGTGGTATGTCGTGTAGTTAGACCTTATCAGCTGATGGGATGTAACTGGTGACGAATATGAGAAATCACATCCCACAATTCTAACGAAATTACAAATACAGAAGTTAGAGTTATTCTTAACAGGCAAGGTTACATTCTCATTGTCTATGTTTACATAAACACAAGTGGTCCTTAAACATACACATCCTCGACCAGTATATATAAGCATAGTCTTTTGATCAGCATCTGGATGAATTTCAAAGTGGCATACACCCTGCTCGGTGTCAAGGCATACGTCTTGAGCATCAATTGTATTGCTTTCACAGATAAACCCTTGTTGTTCTCGAGTAACACAGGATTCTACATTCACAGTTTACCATTTCCCATTTACTATCCGGGCCCACGCCCTATGCTTTGAGGGATACAACACCATCCCCTCATGGTTGAGTCCCAATGCAATGATGGGGTGAATAGCATAAACTGTGGCATTACGTATGGTAAGCACAAAGGTAGTGGCCATATTAAGAACAGGATCATAGGTGAAATTTACTAGAGTCCACCAGGATTGGAATTTTCTTTCAAAATCATTAGCATTGTCCCAAACAGCTTTTCGGACCTCCATTGGAAAAGTGCCTTCACTCCCTTCTCTTATAGCCAAGGCAGCTGTGGATTGGATCCATAACTGCGCTTGTATACAACTGAAAGCTAAAGACACATTATCTTGGACAGTGCTAAGTGCGTCTATTATTAACTTATGGTCCTGGTCCTCAGCCTTTTCCCAGTTCGGTAATATCTTTGAAATCTGCCACTGACTATTTCCTAATGCCAGTAAAGATGATTGTAGGGGTTGACTCAGTTTTGTCAAATCATTTGTTGCAGTTGCTAGCTTATTTACTAGTATTTCAGAGTCAATTCCATTCAAAATTCCTAATCCTGTTCCCAACATTCCCGTTAAATCTCTTCGCATCCTATCCCTAAGGTGTACTTGCTTCTGTAACCATGTTGTCCACCCTTCTAGGGATGGTTTTAGGAAGGCGGAACAGGCTGGTTGAATCTCTGAAATATTGGTTTGTATTAGCAATTCAACACGCTTGAGAGACCATTCTGGATTGAATAATAATTGCTGTTGACCTGTATTTCTCACTATATATGGGCCTACCTCATAAATCATGAGTTTAAGTTCAAGTGGCGTACTCTGAGTCTGAATCTGAACAGGTTCAGTTACGGCATTTATTCTAAATTTAAATGAGAGCCCAAGATCTTTATAAGCCCAAAGGCATACCACCTCAACAGTCCGATCTAATGTAAAATTATACCAACAATGTGGCTCACTGTGTTGGCTACAAATCTCATTATATCTGTTTGCAGGGGGAGATGAGACGCTAATTTGAACTAGTTTCTCATGGTAGTTCCATTAATCATCCGACATCCTATTCTGATGGTCTCTCCTACAGTCCCGTGAAGTGACCACAACTTTTGTTTCTGCCATTCTTGCTGTTCATATACCTGGCTTCCATGCATAACTACAGTTGACAAGTTCAAATTTTGTATCTTCCCCATATGTCCGGTATACTGAACAAAAGCCTGGGACCAAGGCCATTCAGCATTGCTGTGGTTAAAGGCACTTTCCAATCCTTGGAATATAGTTATATTTACAAACAAAACAATTAAATTTCTACGTCCTGAATCACTGAACACCCCTAACTGTAATATGCTCATTTTGTTCGTGTGAACTTGAGCTTTAGTCCGTTATCACCAGATATTACTTTCCAAGGGGCTTCTGGAGCTTTCTTCACCCGAGAATGGTGGATCCAAGTGCTCTGTTCCTTGATCTTAATTGCAGTGAAGGTGGTAAGTAGCACTTGGAATGGTCCTTCCCACTGTGGTTCGAGGGTTTTTTTCTGTAAAAGACTTAACATATACATAATCTCCAGGCTGTATATTATGCACTGGTCCATCCAGACCTTTGCCCCGAGTTCCAGCCACATGTTTTTCAATTTTTCTGAGCTGTTTGCTCAAAGCCACCATATAGTTGGCCAGTGTCTCCTCTCCAACTTGGGTAGAAATTCCCCTTTGCACTCCATACGGCCTCCCGTAAAGCATTTCAAAAGGACTTAACTTTTCTTTAGTCCTTGGCTTAGTTCGAATTCGCATTAATGCCAATGGGAGTGATTGGGGCCAGGGCAAATTAACTTCTTGTCCTAACCTCACAATTTGCTGTTTAATTAAATGATTCATTTTCTCTACTTGGCCACTTGACTGAGGATGATATGGGGTGTGGAGTTCCCAATCTATGCCCAAGTGACGACTAATTTGTTGCACTATCTTTGAAATAAAGTGTGGTCCTCTATCTGAGGATATAGTGGCTGGAACTCCAAAGCGTGGTATTATTTGTTGTAACAACACTCTAGTTACCTCCCGGGCTTTGGCAGTTCTAGTTGGGAAGGCTTCTGGCCACCCTGAAAAGGTATCTGTCATCACCAGTAAATATCTATACCCCCCTTTTCTTGGAAGTTCTGTAAAATCAATTTGCCACTGCTGCCCAGGCCCCTGGCCTCTTCCAATTCGACCAAGTTTTGGTTTAGGGGTATTCTTAGGATTAGTCTGGAGGCAAAGGTCACACTGCCGAGTAACCTGGGTAACAATAGTATATAAATTTCTGGCAGTAATCTTTTCAATTAGATGGGTATATAGAGCGTCTGCTCCCCAGTGTGTTTTCTGATGTTCCTTTTTAACTAGAGACCATAGTATGTGGAAGGGGATAACCAGTCTCCCTTCTGTAGTGACAGCCCATCCTTCCTCATTATATGTTCCTTTCTGATCCTCAATTAATTCCTTATCTTTTTTATCATATATTGGCTTACCTTCCAGGGATATCTGTCCGTCTGGAATCAAGACTCCCTCAATTGTTATCTCACCCTTTGCTGCCTCTTTTGCCTCTCTGTCCGCCAGCTCATTTCCTTCTTCCAATTCTGAGCTCACCTTCTGGTGTGCTCTGATGTGCATAATTGCTACCTTCTCAGGCATCTGGACTGCTTCCAATAATCGCATTATTTCTTGTGCATGTTTTGTGTTCTTTCCTTGTGAATTTAACAGTCCTCTCTCTTTCCAGATAGCTCCATGTGCATGCACAACCCCAAATGCATATCTCGAGTCTGTATATATATTTATCTTCTTCCCTTTTGCCATTTCCAAGGCACGAATCAGGGCAATTATCTCAGCCTTCTGTGCAGAGGTATCTATTGGCAAAGATCCAGATTCCAGTACCTTTTTACTGGTGGTAACTGCATACCCAGCATATCGCTTCCCGCTGATGACGTAGCTACTTCTATCAGTAAACCAGGTTTCTGCGTCGTCAAAAGGGGTGTCCTTCAAGTCTGGTCGGCTGGAGTAGGTGGCTTCGATAGTCTCCAGACAATCATGGTGTACTGGTTCTCCTTGATTTCCACTGAGAAAAGAAGCTGGGTTGACAATATTAGTCACCACTATTTCCACATCATCTTGTTCCACCATAATAGCTTGGTATTTCCAAGAACCTTTGTGGGGAAAGCCAGTGCCCCCCTTTACCTCTAATACTGCAGATACTGTGTGAGACACTAATACAGTCATTTTTCTGGCCCAGGGTGAATTTACGTGCCTCTTGAATATTCATCACAACTGCTGCTACTGCTCTGAGGCACCCTGGCCATCCTTTGGCCGTTGCATCCAGCTGCTTAGAGAAGTAAGCAACTGCCCTTCGGTATGGCCCTAGGTTCTGTGCTAGTATTCCCAGGGCAATCCCTGTTTCTCATGGGAGAACAAAAAGAATGGTTTACTTACATCAGGAAGTCCTAGGGCTGGGGCTGACATAAGAGCGTCCTTTAATCGGCGAAAGGCTTGAGTGGCCTCTTTAGTCCACTTGAGATCTCTGCTGCTATTTGCCATGAGCATGTACAGAGGTTTAACAAGCAACCCATAGTTGTAGATCCACAACCTACACCATCCTGTCATCCCTAAAAAGGTTAGCAGTTCCTTTATTGTCTGGGGTTGTGGAGTTCGGCATATTGTTTCTTTCACGATCTTGCCCTAGGGTCCGTTGTCCAGCACTAACTTCGTACCCCTGGTAGATAACCTTCTGCTTCACCACCTGAGCCTTTTTTCTTTGATACTCTATACCCCTGGAGTCCCAAAAAGTTTAAGAGACTCACCGTCCAGGCCACACATGCTTCTTCCGTCTTAGTGGCTATTAGAAGATCGTCTACGTGCTGCAGCAGTTTTCCTTCTTCTGAGGGGGGCTTCCCAGGCCTCTAAGTCCTTGGCAAGCTGCTCTCCAAACAAAGTAGGAGAATTTTTTAAACCCTTGGGGGAGTACTTTCCATGTGAGTTGAGTTCTCTGTCCAGTTTTAGGATTTTTCCCATTCAAATGCAAAAATTTTCTGACTGGCTTCATGGAGAGGGAGGCAAAGAAGGCATCTTTCAGGTCTAAAACAGTAAACCAAGTAAACTCTGGTGTTAAGCATGTTAATAAAGTATATGTGTTTGCCACTACTGGATAAAGATCTTCAGTTATTTTTATTAACAGCCCTCAAGTCTTGCACCAGCCTGTATGACCCATCAGTTTTCCCGAACAGGTAAAATAGGAGTATTAAACTCAGATTGGCATTCTTTTAGTAATCCTAGTTGTAAGAAGTTCTCAATCACTGGCGCAATTCCTTCTCTGTCCTCCCTTCTCAAAGGATACTGCTTGATCCTGACTGGTTGTTTCCCTTCTTTGAGTTTAATTATTATAGGAGGTGCGTTTTTCGCTCTCCCTGGCACATTGGAAGCCCATACTCCGGGGAACACCTGACTAATTATTTCTTCTCTAATTTCTTCTTTAATTTCAGTGAGTTGTCAATATTAAGCTCAACACTTCTATATATTGTTGGTCGTTTACCTCCAAAGTAATCTCCCCATCCTTAAATACAATGGTCAAGCTTGTAGTTGTTCCAATAAATCTCTTCCCAGGAGCGCCTTCGGGGAATTTGGCATGTTAAAAAACTTATGAGTGCCCCATTGTTTCCCAAATTTATATTTTAGAGGTTTACAAAAATAAGCCTTTTCAGACCGGCCAGTGACTCCTTGTATCGTAACATAATCTTTTCCCACAGGCACCAGGGCCTTGTTCAATACTGAATATTCCGCTCCTGTATCAATTAAAAACTCTACCCCCTTTCCCTCCTCCCCCAGCTCCATTGTTATAACCAGGGGATCTGCTGGGGGTAGATCTCCCGGTCTTCTTCAGTTTCCTTTTACATGTGCGACCACACCTTTTTCCTTGTCCCTCCTCCGTTTAGGGCATTCATTCTTCCAGTGCCCAAATTCTTTACAAAATGCGCACTGATCTTTACCCAATTGAGGTGGGCCCCCTGTCCCCCTCGTCGACCCCTGCCCACGACTTTTTCCTCCTCTCTCTTCTCTCAACACTGCCACCAAATTCCTCACATTCTGCTTATATCCCTCTTCTCTATTGCTAAATACTCTCCATGCCTCATCTAGTAAATGCTCTAGATTTCTTCCCTCAGGCCCTTTTATTTTTTGAAGCTTACGCCTAATATCCCCCGTAGATTGACCCAAAAATAAATTCACTAGTTGTTGAATTCCCACTTCTGCTCCAGGGTCTAGGGATGTATTGCGACGCATTGCATCCCTTAATCGATCCAAGAATTCAGATGGTGTTTCAGAGGGACCCTGTTTAACAGCATATAATGCTGACCAATTTATAGTTTTAGGTATTGCTCGTTCCATCCCTTTTTGCTATCCATTCTTGGTAGCTTTCTAACTTCGCGATTTCTGCTGTTCTGCTTGGATCCCACTGTGGATTCTGGAGGGGAAAATAGTCCTTTACGTCCAATTGCTGGGCCTTATAATAATCCTCTGCTAGATCTCCTGCTTTTTTCAGGATTAATTGCTTTTCTGTTTCAGTTAATGCATCCAGCAATAATTGTATATCAGACCAATCTGGATTATGCTGCCTGATAATATACTTAAACGCTTTGCTGTAGTTATTGGGTCACTACGGTAGTTTTTAGCAACTTTTTCCCATGCTTCTATATCAATAGTGGAAAAGGGTACTTTCACTAGAACTCTCTCTCCTTCCGGTCCCACAGCCTCTCTCAAAGGGGCTTGTAGCACCTTATTTCTCGTCCTAGAAGACACAGGGCTTCTGGGAGGAGAATGGGCTGGAGTAAGTATTCCTTCTGAATCATCATCTTTGTGTCTCTGAGTTCGAGGGAGGAGATTTGAATAGACCACTCAAACTCTGTTCCTGTATATCCAAATTGTGCATTTTGTCTAATCTGGTACACCTCTCGCCTATATCACATGCTGAACAACACCTTTCAAGTTTCCCTTTATTTGCTTTCTCCTTTCCTTCTCCAGAGCCAAAACTAGAGGGTCAGAGGGTGCCTTCATCCCACAGTCTCTCTGCCATTCAGGGTGGTTTCGGAGAGAAAAAACATGTCACAGTAGGAAACCTCACTCCATTTGCCCTCTCTTCTTAAGAACAACATTAGTTGCAGCAAGGTATCGTAATCTAAAGTCCCGGTGGGTGGCCACCTTACTCCGTGGTCTAGTCTATAAAGTGGCCACCACTGGCTGCAATATTTAATTAGGGGTGGATTTATTTTCAGTGCCGCCAGTTCCTGCAACTTCTTTCCAATGTGTTATAACACATCCTAATGGGCTGGCTTTAGGGACATCTGTGCTCTGTGTAGATCCCATTATCTTCTCTTTTCGTCCCCTGCCTATCTTACACATAAACTTTTCCTTACTGAACTTTAGAATTTCCTTCCAATCCCCTTCCCACACACAATACCAACTAGATCAGCCTATTTGTTTCCTCTCTCTCAATCTGGCTGTCTATTAGGTTCACAAATTCCCAAGGATCATGCCCAAACCATTGGAAAGGGGACCCCTTCTCACCCCTTCTCAGTACACAAAAAAGCACACAATGCACCAACGCAGCACATCCGCTCTTATACGAACACAGCACACTTATTATTCATACTTTCTACTAACAATCATTATGTTTTCAGCACAGCCACGGTCCCGCTTGCATCACACTGCACACTACACAACAATTCCGCCTTTCTGAAGCAAATACCCCACACTTCACCCCCTCCTGGGCACGCCTCACTGCCTCACACACTCACCTTGCTCGCGAATGTCCGGACTCCAACACACACACCACCTTAGCTCCAATAACACGGGAGCAGGAATCCACTCGACCAGCGTTCTAAGGTCGCTCCGCTGCTGCTCTATCAGTCAGTGAATTCCTTCACCGGCCCCCTCCTCCCTTCTCGACCACAGGGAGGCCAAGGGAATGGAGAGGCCCCTCCGTGCTCGTATCCCTCTGCCGGTAACTCCACCGGCCCGCTGCTTGCAAGCTCTACCTACACAGGGACTTTGTTGTACCATGAGACGTCTCCTGCGATTTATCAACAGCCCTCCAGTCGCTGCAGTACATATGTTTTACAGACCCCCAGAATTAATAATGTATGGTTTCATCCGCCAGCCAGTGGTCCTTTCTGTCGCTGCAATAAGCAAGCCAGGGTCGGGGTCTCCTCCAGGAAATCCCGGGGCGGCCGTGGAGCCGTCCGCCCTCAGCCCGATCCTGCAGACAGACAGCAAGGTCCCATCTGGGGGTGCCAAAATGAAGCTTACGGAAATAAACTTCACAACCTATAAAGTTGTGGAGTAGGTACGTATTTTATTCAGCTGGACGCAGGGGGAGAGCATCTTCCCAAATCCCGCGTGACTTTACATGATTTCTAATCTTCTATTTATCTAGGAAGTTCATGCATATTCTAAATCGCCTATACATATTGATTATCTGCCCTGCCTGTTCCCCCGCCCCGTATGGAAATCAGTTGCATATTCATTGCGGCTGCGTAGTTTATTGGGTTGGTGGTCTCTGGAAATGAGGTGGTGGGCTAACAGTAGTCTTCCTCGCTGTTGAACTTTTCAACTTGTCTTTCTACGCATGCGCTTTAGTCTCTTGATTGTAATATTTTGCAGACTCTGCACTTTTACGAAGAGGGACCCCCTTCATTTTTGCAAGCCCAGCAAAATCTATAAGTTAGGGGTCTCTTATCATGCATTCCTTTCCTTATAAGCACACAGTAACTGATACCATATGTTCTACTCTTCATTCTATTTAACCCTTAAATCCCCTGTTTCAAAAATAATATTCCAGTCGTTTGGATTGGCAATTTGACCTTATCGATATAGCAGCTGAAGCTGACTTTGAAGTGAATTTGGTGTTCATTTTCCGGAGATGACCATTTAATTCCACATTGAATCAAGGTTTGTCAGCTGTTTGCAGACCCTGAGGTGATGACACAGTTTTTTAAAGATTGATGATTATCTAATTTTGTAAATGTATGTCTGTTGTTTAAAGTATTGTTAATTGTTGTATTGTGTTTTACCTGCAGAAGATGTAAACTTTAGGAGGTTTGGTTTGTTTTTTAAATAGTATTGTGGTATTGGAAATTTTTGTTAGATAATAGTTAAAGGAAGATTCTCCAGTTTTGATCAAAAATCTAGAGACAGAGAAAGTTGAAAAGCTTTCAAAGTAAGCATTTGGGGGAAGGGTTCTGCTTGTGTCTCCACAGAGAGAGGACAGAGATGAGAGCCAGTGAGATACGTGAGGCAATGTCCGGCCAAGACGCGGGCAGATGCCAGCCCTGGAAGTGAAGGGGCGAGCTCACAGATTGAATCAGAAACAAAGATCATGAACTTATCTCCGGACAGCTGACTTGGAAAACTGATAAACCTCTTTAGATGGGGGCCTTCAAAAAGAAGCCATTGAGTGCTTTGAAGAATTTAGTCAAGATGGTGATTTGCTCATTGTGGCATTCATGCAACAGAAGCTGCAAGAAGCTCATGACTGTCTGATCGCAGAAGTGCGAAAGGTTGGTTTGGAAATTAGCATTTCAAGATTTGGGAAATTGCACCCTGGAATTTTTTTATGTTTGTTAATTTGAAGAAGACCTCCGGTTCATGGAAATTGTTTCATGATCTCAGAGAGCTGAATGAGATTGTAAAGCCTCAGAAAATAGAAGTCAGCTCAAAAATCAACAATTTGCAAGACCTACAACAACTTTTCTATTTTACTAATCCCCGAAAACAATTTTTACAGATTTAAAAATAATAGCTCAGATCATAATAAAGGGAAAGACAAGGCTGATGACAATGACAGGCAGAGATTTTTTTAGAATGTATTTACCCTTGAGAAAGCAATGTTTTGATTGGGCACACCAAAATCACAGGATTTGGCAATTGCATTGTTAAATTATACAGATATTTGTACAATTCTTTACCCGAGTCATAGGTTGTTAAAAGCAAAATTGAGTTTCAAAGAAAAATCAAAAATGAGTGAGGAACCATTGGATGGGATCACAGTATTCACTGATGGTTCAGGGTAAACTCACAAATCAATAATTACATGGCAGAATTCAATCACAGGAAAATGGGAGTCAAATGTGGAAATAGTGCAAGGTTCACAACAAATTGTGGAATTGGCAGCAATGTCAGAATTTTTAAATTGTTTTAGCAACCCTTCAATTTAATCACAGATTTAGCATATGTGACCAACGTAGTTAAAAGATGGAAGAATCATTTTTAAAGGAAATAAACAATGACATTCTGTATTCATATTTATCATGTATGAAAACATGCTGAAAAGCAGGACACATAAATATTTTATTATACATATTAAAGCATACTTATCACTCCCAAAAATTTTAGTAGAAGGAAACGTGCAAGCAGACAAATTGACCATGTCTGTTTTGCAAACCTTGCCAGATATTTTTGAGCAGGCAAAATTAAGCCATGCATTTTTCATCAAAATACACAAGCATTGATTGAATCTTTTCACATTTCAAAAGCCAGGCAAAAGAAAGTATTTAGTCCTGTCCAGATTGTCAAATGGTACAGCCACCAGTTTTTATGAGAGCAGTCAACCCTAGGGGACTGCAAGGTCTTCAACTGTAGCAGACAGAGTTGACAAAATACTTTTTGGAAAACTGAAAAACATTTATATTTTAGTTGACATCTTTTTTAGGAGCAATTTCAGAAGAACAAAAAGGGGGGAGGCAGAGGCTGCGCCTCACATGTGGTTGAACAAAAGTTTTAGATGTATTAAACTTCTTAAATGGTTCTTTTTCAGAGCGAACTCTACCAATTATAAGACATTTCACAAATGATACAAGGGCAAAGCTAAAAGAAAATCATTTGGTTTTGATCAGAAATTTAGAAACAGGTCAAACTGAAGGGCCTTTCAAACTAATCATGTAGGGAAAAGGTTGTGCTTGTGTTTCCACAGATAGAGGATTGAAATGGGTTCCTGCAAAATACGTGAAACTGTATTGGGCCCAAACGCAAGCAGAAGCCAATCCTGGAAGTGAGGAAGGGAGCTCACAGACAGAATCAAAGACAAAGGATGTGAACTTCTCTTCAAACAAAATATAAAAGACTTAAGAACTTCACTGTTAGAAGCATGTTTGTTTATATGCTGTTGTATCTTTTTGTCAATTATGTTAGGTAACAAAGTGGATTTACCAGTGATGCAGCCAAGGGAGAAGGTTTGGGAAAATTTAGCATAGACAGCGGGGTTGGACACAATTTGTTTGAGACATTCCAGGCCAAAAAAGCATTTTGAACATGTTTGGTGGGATTGCCAGTGAAAGAATGGCCCATTCCGGAGGGCATCCCTTCATGGGTGATGCGAGTTGTGACAACTCCTGTGGACGGATGGCATGTGTGGGTTCAGTTTCTCCCGGTGGCCTTTTTCGAATCAGAAGAATTAGAAATGTTTTGCTTCAACAAGAGTGAACTTTTGTTTTGTGTTAAATATTTCAGGAGTGGCAAAGAACCAAACAATGGATGTTACTCTGAATCAGGATGTATATAGTAATTGTATTGTAGTCTCAAACAAACCATCCTTCCGAGTTCCAGCACAGTTACTGTGGGGAATATTTTTTATTTGTAGGGACAGAATTTGGGCTGGTATCCCTGTGAAAGTCAGAGGAGGTCCATGAAGCATTGGAAGACTTTTATTGTTGACCCCAGATTTAAAAATTCTAAGAAAACCAAAGCACAGAAAAAAGAAAGCAATCAATGAATACGATCTGAATTGTGATGATGAATTTTATACATGGAACAAGGCAAAGAGAATTGCGGCAGCGCTATTCTCACCTCAAATGGCGCCAGGGGTGGCCTTGGCTCAGTTGGATCCTGGGGGTTGTTGGTTGAGCAAAAATGCCAAAACTGTTTCTCTTGCACTGAGTGACACGTTAACTGATGTCAACAGTGTGAAAAAAGCCACTCTTCAAAACAGAGCAGCAATTGATTACTTACTGCTGGCTCATAGGCATGGATGTGAATGTGAAGAATTTGAAGGAATGTACTGCATGAATTTGTTTGATCATTTGAAATCAATTTATAAGAACATAAGACAGTTGCAGAATGGTAAGGCAAAGCTTGAAAAAGTTACGAAATCATGGTTGGATGTTCTGTTTGGCCTTTTTGATCTTTTATCTTTGTAGAAAGAAATTTTGAAAGTAGGGGTTTATATATTAATGGGGCTTGTTGCTCTTCTTGTCATTTTGCCATGCATCATTCAGTGAACTTGGCATGCCATGGAGAAAGCTGTGAAAGAGGTGTTTTTAGTGCAAACAGAGGGGGGAGATGTGGGAGTCCAGAGTATTCCTCTGGCTTCCCTGGGAGGTTCGAGACCCCCCTGCCGGGGTCCCCAAAGACCCTCGAATGAGACCCAGGTGTCTCAGGGGCTGGATTCAGCTCCTTGGAACAATTTACCAACATTGAGAGAAGAAATGCAAGCTGCAAAAATAAATAGAGTGTAAATTAGACCGTTAGAATGTAGAATAAGTAGATTTCTAGAATGTTTATATTAAGGGGTTCGTGGCCAAGATGGAAGAATCGGGGTGTGGATACTTCTTCCTCCTTCTTCTCCGTGTCATCCATGCTGGGTGACATGCTGACACTTTCAGACTGGATGTGAACAAAGCTGGACCATGTAACAAGATTGTATTGTATTGGGGGTCATTTGTAAATACCTAATACATAATTTAGACTCTAAAAGAAAAGTCCTGCCTCTGCCAGGCAGATTCTGCCCTGGACGTCTAGCGAGCAGACTGCTGCTCGCTGGACAAAGCATTTCTGAGATAAGAAAGAATAAACAACTATGAAAACCTCTAAGAACAGCCTCCTGCAGTCTCTCATCAGCGGGCATTGGAAAGAGCTGGGTTGCAAACCACCTGCATGTCCTCCTGAGGTGATCTCAGGTCTAAGGAGGCACCTCGGGCAGTGACAACCTCCTGCAAAATCGAAAGATTCAGCCTCCACAAAAACCAAAGTACCAACATTTAGCCCAATACAGCTGAGAAAGACAAAGACCCACACCTGGGAAAACCATGGATTCCCCTTTCCGGTCACCTGCTGCGTGTGGGGGGAGAAGGCTTCTGGGGCTGGTGGGAGGCTGCAGATACAAAGAGGGTTGAAACCTAGTGCTGTTTCCCATTTCCGCTCCTCCTCCACCTCTATCCCTGCCCTTCCTCACATTCCTCTTCCTCCTACTATTCCTCCTTCTCCTGCACAATCCCATCATCTCCTCCCATGTGCATTGTTTGATCATTTTGTTCTTCAACCCTGCTTCTCCTTCCCTTCTCCTGCTGCCCCCAGGCCCAGCAGCCACTGCCGGCTCCCTCTTCCCCCCAAACCCGCAGCATCCCAGCGCAGGGGCAGGGATGGAGCTGGGGCAGCTCAGGCTGGGGCAGCGCTGGGCTCTCGGCCGCTCCCGCCCGCACTCGGTCCCCACTGCAGCCGCTCCCGCCACGACAGCGCGGAGGGGCCCGGCCTTGGCGCTGCCCCCTCCCACCTCCCCAAATTCCCCTCGCAGGGGGCGCTGGGGCCTGGGGGGCGCAGGTGGGCTCCAGGTGGGGAACACTGGCAGCTGCGGCTCTGCCTGGACACTGCTGAGCCATCAGCGCCGCGTGCTCTCATTGGCTGAGCTGCTGCCCGAGGGGCGGGGCTGCACCGAGGGGGACACCCTGCTCTAGGGGAGATGGCCCGAAAACGGGGAAGGAAGGAAGAACAGCAAAGTGTCTTTACAAACAGATGCTGGGAATCTGCTTGGAGATAGGGCCAGGGACGTGTATGTAAGGAAGTGACAGAAGCCATCAGCTTCAGAAAATGTTATTAATTGACCACACAGACTGCTGCTCAGCCGAGGTCCTGCTAAATTAATGAACTTCCAGAAGAAAAACGAAGACATAACCAAGCCATGAAAATCATTAGCTGTACAAAAGTGGGGTGCATATTAAGGGGTCTCAGATCCTTACACCATCTTGAGCCAGGCTCCCTGCTCACACTGCCACCATTCAGTACTTGATGTCAAAGATGCTTTCTGGGGATGCCCACTCACACATGACGGTAAACTGCATTTCGCCTTTGAGTGGGAACAAGAGGTAGAAGGGAAAATGGTAAAGACATGGACACTCCTTCTGCAGGGATGCACAGAAGCACCAGCCTTATTCAGACAAGCCTTGCAGAAAATATCACAAGAATTTACCCCACCCCCAGGGACTGGGTTAATGCAGAATGTGGATGACTTGCTCCAATCAGGAGGACAAGAAGTGATAGAAGAAGCCTCTGTGAAATGGCTGAATGTTCGGGGTAAAAAGCATCTTTGAGTATTTGGAAAAAAAAATACATGCAAATGCTGGAGAAAAAGGTTAAATATTTGGGACATATTTTGACTCAATTTTGTGGAGTATTGACCCAGAGAAGGACCAGGGAATCTCAGAAGTAATGTTACTCACCACTAAAACAGAGCTGGGACAATTCTGAGGCTTAACAGGGAATTGCTGGACCTGGAATGAGGATTCTCTGTATGAGCCAGAATATGGTATGACCTGTAAACTCCAGATAGGCTCAATATTGTGGTATGGACACGAGAAACGGCAAAACTTCAGAAAAATGAAATAAAACCAAATGATTGGTGCCCCAGACATGACTCTTCCAGAGTCAGAAAAAAAAAATTGAATTGTATGTGTGTTATAGCACATATTTTATCACTGGATTTGTTAAATATTAAAATTAATCCTATATGTATAATGTTGGAAAACTTGCTGTATTAATATAGTTTCTTTTGGTTTTGCCATTAACAAGACTTAAAAATAGTAGTGTGAGAAATATTTTTTTCTTGGACTACAACATGGTGATGTAAAAAGCTTTTGTTCATCTACCTAGCTTAGGCAATGGTAAAAAAGAAAAGATAATCAGGAAATTTTTCACATTCTTGTACTATGGGACTCCAGACCTCCAGGGAAGGAAAAAGTGTTGATTTACAAGTTGGGAGAGAATGATTTTGAACAATGCATGAAGAGCCATGAATATGCTACAGGATGATGCATTTAAGGAAGTGTTACCTTAATTAGGGTGTACTCTTGGCTAAAGGCCAAGCACCCTGTTGTTATAACCTTTTGCTTTATTGTTTGTCTCTCACTGTCTTTTATTAAATCTTGAATTATTTACCAAGAAATTGAACCTCGTTTTTTAAAATGTGGGTATTACACAGGCCATGCCAAAGGAATTCTTGTGCTAAAATGTTTAACCCAGTGGCCAGAGTGGCCTCACTGTCTGCAGAATTGTGCAGCCACAGCTTTAATGGGACCTGAGGCCTAAACACTGAAGGCAGGAGGATCTCCTGTTGTTCAAGTCTGGCACCAAGTTAAAGCTCTGATAACCAAAAGAGCCTCTACATGGATGAGCAGTGCTCAGTTACTACAGAATGAAACTTGCTCAGTGGCACAGGAGGATTTAGAATTGAGGACAGGGGAAGGGTTGAACCCAGCCTCCTGTTTGAACAGCCTGCACAGGGGCTGGGAACAAACCCATGGCTGCATTCAAGTGATAGAGCTCCAGAGCCAGGCTGGGAGAGATTGAGGAGACATTCCCTGGCCTGAGGGACAGAATGTGTTCATGGATGGGTCTGCAAGGGCAGGAGAAGGAAAAAGAGTTCCAAGACACACTCTGATTAAGGAAAGGGAATTAGACCAAGACTTACACTCTGCCTAAGGAGTGCACAGAAGCACCATTGGTGGCCAAGTGCCGTGGCCCATCCCAAGTGTCCCTGAGCACAGAAACAGCCCCAGCACAGCTCAGCACGGGGGGACCCCTCACCCTGGCCTCAGGGGCTCTCAAGCCCCGCAGATTTGCACTTCCCGGCTGCAGCACCAGCACGGGAGGCCCCACTGAGCCTGCACTGAAGGCAACGCAGCAGCAGCCAGGGCTCCACAGCGGGGGCAGCCCCTGGGCCTGCCCACACATCCTCTGCTCAAATCCTCTGCCGGGGCACCCTCCTTTGGCATCTCCAGCCCCTGGGGCCAATCCTTGCTGCCACTTGGCTGCTTTCTATGCCTGCACTGCCACAGCTGCTGAGGAACACAACGGCACAATTCCACTCTGCCTCTCCATTACACTCACACACTGGGCTGCCTGGGATTCGATTGATTGAAAATACAACAATTGTAAATTTTTTAAAATTTATTTCTCTACTCAGGTTTGCTTTGCATTTACATTGGGGAAAGGAATTTTAAAGGATTTTTTAAAGGGCTGTTACACCACTCAACAGACATGAGTTTAACATCTCAACAGACTGGGAATGGCCCAAAAGATATGCACAAAGATAATGACCATCAACAAAACACCAAGGATCATCAGGTAACATCAAGGAACAGCCACCCCAGTCACTGCCCCAAGGCATAGTTGGAGAAACTATGGTCTGGAAAAGTCTAAGTAGGAAATCCAGGAGTTCGGATCTAATTAACATCAGAGGGGAGAAATCCAGGTGCAATAGGAAACCAAATAATAAGAACTATGCAACTTTGAAGAAATGAACACTAAACAATGGATTTCTACGGGTTCAGACTCTATAAATATAGGAAAAAGCTAGTAAACCTCACATATCAGGGAATGATTTTTTCTGCACATCCCATCGACCTGTGGATGTTGCGATTTCTGTCACACATCGCGGCAAGAATCAAGTAGTGTGCCTTGACTCTCTAATGCTAAAGGCATCAATTAAAAAGCAGGTTCTCTGGGGGAGAACATGTGAATAATCCACTGACTGATCCGGATTGAGCATCAGCTCTATGCAGCTAGGAGAGGAGCTATAGAAATGCAAACAAACCCGGCTGGGGCAAAGTACCCATTTACCATTTGAATTACAGAATTAGATTACAAACTGTCCTCGAAATAATAACCAACCAGACAGATCCAGCTCCCGACCTTCCTGCGGACCAAACCCCGCCAAGGAAAAAGGGGACACTTGTGCAAAATTAAATGACTTAAACTGCTGTTGGCAAATAGATGATAACTGAAAAGTGGTGAAACATATAACATAGGAAATAAGAAAGTAGCACATAATCTGATTGAAATGTAGAAAGGGTGGGAATGGGACACGTTTTCGTGGTTCCCTGGCAGACCATGGGTTAAAAGAATGCTGTTCCTCCTCTGATGTGCTGCAGCAACTCTCATCTTTTTCCCATGCACGACACCTTGCTGAGTGCAGCTCATTCAGCAGCTGAGCAAGGGGATGCAGGTGGCAGCCAGGCCTCCTGATCCAGAAACGGCTACAAAAGGACAGGCAGTGAGGGCACTGAGAATAATCCCAAAAACAAAGAGGAACCAGGAAGAAAAAACGGGATCAATGAGTCAATCTGCTTGGAGATAGGACCAGGGACTTGTACACGAGAAAGTAATGGCAGACATCTTCAGTTTCAGAAAATGTTACTAATCGATAGGGGCTGCTGCTAAGCCAAGATCCTGCTCCATTCCTGAACTTCGAGAAGGAGAAACACTTAACAGAGCCGTTAAAATCGGATGTTATACGAAAGGAGGGGTGCATATCAAGGGTGACATGCAGCAGGCGGATGGAGAAATCTGAACTTTCCAAGTGCCTCAGCCAGTGGGGAAAGGAAGACGGAGATGCAGCCGGGAAAATGAGGATAAAAAGGAGGCGGCGTTTTAGAGACCGCATGGCTTCTTCCTTTGTTCATCAATAAAGTCTCTTTTACAGGACTCCTCTGTCTCCTTTGGGCACACAAACCTCGGGCGATGTGAATTTTCCCACACAGCCCCGGGGCCTCTCTCAAACATCCCATACCCGGCTCCCGCTCCTGCTGGGGCTGCAGGTGAGCCCCGGCTCCATCCCGGACTCACCCCCAGCTCCCACCGCCCTCAGCTCCCGCTCACCCCGAGCTCCCGGCGGTTCAGGGCAGCAGCGGTTCCTTGGCCCGATGCCCGGGCCGGGCCCAACGCGGGAGCCACTCCTCAGGCGAGGTTTCCGTGAAATGGTGGAGCTCGGGGAAAGGGAGGGGAGACCGTGCCGTGCGCAGAGCCCGCCCCTCGCTGCGATTGGCTGATTCTGTCGCCACTCCTCGCTCTCGCCCGCTGATTGGGCAGAGTGGGGACAAGCCCGTCCCTGGGGCCAAAGGCGCCATTGTGGCAGCGTCTGTGCGGGCTGGGAGCGGCGGCAGCGGCCGGAGCCCGGTGAGGCGGCGGCGGAGCTCGGAGGCGGACCCAGCGCAGGTGGGAGCCGCGCTCGGTTCTGCGGGGGCTCGGGGAGTCCCCGCTCTGCCCAATCAACGCGCGAGAACGAGGAGTGACGGCAGAATCAGCCAATGGCAGCGGGGGCGGGCTCTGCACCCAGCAGGAGCCTCGGCCCGCGCTCTCAGGGCTCCCGGGCTGTGTGAGGGGAAAGCCGCAGATGAGGAAAACCCCTGGAACAGGGCCCCGGCCCGAGGCTCCTGCTGTGCCAGCCCAGCTTCGTGTGGGAGAGATTTCACAGGAGACAGGATTGTGGCCACAGAATGTTTGAAACATACATGCCTTATATGCGTCCCCCACTAGGTGAAGAATTTCCTGTTTAAGGAATTCCAAACACCAATTCCAATGGAGATAATTGAATATCTGCCCTAGATCTGGCTCTTCTTGCCAAAGCCCATGGCAAAAGCCTGTCCTGCGGCATCTTGGTTTCTATCACCAGCTTGCAAAGGTGTTTCTTTATTTCCCCATTCATTCTTTCTACCTGAGCTGAGCTCTGGGAGGTGCCAGGGCTTGTGGAGGTCCCACTGTATTCCCAAAGCAGACATAACCCCCTGAAGGATCTTTCCTCTAAAATGAGTTCCCCATCTGAATCTGTTGCTTCCACAATCCCTTATCTTGGAACTCTTTGTTTTAGAAATAATTTAGTAATCGATCCAGTGGTTGCTGAAGAGGTCAGAATTGCTTTTGCCACCCTGTTAGCTGCCATGCTGTCCCCAGCAGATATTTGAGCCTTCCTGCTCAGGGCATTTCAGTGCCAGGCTCTCCCAAGCACACACAGCTCCGCCGGTTGAGCTGACCACGCGGGCGGTAACTGCGCTTGCTCTAATTCCCTTTCCTTAACCAGAGCGTGTCTTGGAACTCTTTTCCCTTCTCCTGCCCTTGCAGACCCATCCATGAGCACATTTTGTCCCTCAGGCCAGGGAATGTCTCCTCAATCTCTCCCAGCCTGGCTCTGGAGCTCTGTCACTGGAATGCAGCCATGGGTTTATTCCCAGGCCCTGTGCAAGCTGTGCAAACAGGGGGCTGGGTTCAACCCTTCCCCTGTCCTCAATTCTAAATCCTCCTGTGCCACTGAACAAGTTTCATTCTGTAATCACTGAGCACTGCTCATCCATTTAGGGGCTCTTTTGGTTATCAAAGCTTTAACTTGGTGCCAGACTTGAGCAACAGGAGATCCTCCTGCCTTCAGTGTTTAGGCCTCAGGTCCCATTAAAGCTGTGGCTGCACAATTCTGCAGGCAGTGAGGCCACTCTGAACAGTGGGTTAAATGTTTTAGCGCAAGGATTCCTTTCTCCTGGCACTGTTTAACATCCACAAACACTTCAAATTTCTTTTCTGAGTCTGAAAGAGCCATGACTGGGGAACCGATCATTTTGGTTTTATTTAGTTTTCTGAAGTTTTGCTGTGTGGCGTGTCCATAGCACAATGTTGAGTCTGTGTGGGTTTAATAAGTCATACAGTGTTCTGGCTGAAACAGAGAGTCCTCCATCCAGCTCAAGCTATTGCCTGGTAATCCTCAGAATTGTCCCAGCTCCATTTTAGTGCTGGGTAACCTTACTTCTGAGATTTTCTGGTCCTCCTCTGGGTCAATACACCACAAAATTCAGACAAATGTCCCTAATATTTAACCATTTTCTCCACCGTTTGCACTTTTTTTTTCGAATACTCGAAGATGCTTTTTAGCCTGACCATTCAGCCATTTCACAGGGGCTTCTTCTATCACTTCTTGTCCTCCTGATTGGAGCAAGTCATCCACATCCTGCATTAACCCAGTCCCTGGGGTGGAGTAAATTCTTGTGGTATTTTCTGCAAGGCTTGCCTGAATGAGGCTGGTGCTTCCGTGCATCCCTGCAGAAGGACTGTCCATGTCTTTACCATTTTCCCTTCTACCTCTTGTTCCCACTCAAAGGCAAAATGCAGTTTACCATCCTGTGTGAGTGGGCATCCCCAGAAAGCATCTTTGACATCAAGTACTGAATGGTGGCAGTGTGAGGAGGGAACCTGGTTCAAGACGGTCTAAGAATCTGAGACTGTGGGGTGCCTGGGTTTAATAATCTCGTTTATTGTTTTTAGGTCCTGCACCATTCTATCAGTTCCATCTGATTTCTTGACTGGCAGGATAGGAGCATTATAGGGAGAGATCCCTGGCTCCAAAAACCCTGCCTTTAGCAGGGACTCAATAACAGGCTGTGAGCCCTTCCTTCCCTGCCTTGGAATAGGGTATTGCTTTTAGACACCACTTGTCCTGTTTGTGTCAAAGTACTTTGGAGAGGCTCCATATCTAATTTTCTCTATTTTCCTGGAGCTGCCCACACTTCTGGGTTCACTTCAGCATAGGCCTTGCCAGACATCTGCCAGACAAAGGCACAACTCTGTATCACCTTTACAATATTTATTTGTATTCCTAAATTAGCCATCAAATCACTTCTCAGGAAAATTACAATCAGAATTAGGAATAAAGAAAAGCTCCTGCATTTCAAACCCATCCCCCACGTCTTGTAGCACTGGTGGAATAAAACACACCAGCTCATCTTTCCCACTCATCCCCTGAATACTGCTGTCTCAATCCCTTCTGGATGTCCTTATTGCCCCCTGGGTGTCCATGTCCTTGATTACCTCTGGGAGAATGTGCAAACTCCCTCAACATGCTCCCAAGGGACCCTTCTGAGATATTTTGGGATCATCATCCCTTTTACCAGGAGCCCTTCCTGGCTTTCCCCTTCTCCCCTCCATGGGTGCCCTGCCATGTTTAGTCCCCTAAGATCCCACTGTACTCACCAATGAGATTTTCAGTGCTCTCTGGCTGCCGACTCTTCACAGCCCCCCTGATCTGTCACTCGTCTGTCTCCTGGTCACTCTCGGGTGCCCAATCCATGCCCGGTGCCGCTGCCCCCCAAGGGAGCCGATCACCCAAACTGGGTGAGGCACCTTCAGCTCCACTCGCTGCCCCTGCCCCGGATGGCGCTGATGGCTCAGCAGTGTCCAGGCAGAGCCGCAGCTCCCAGCGTTCCCCACCTGGAGCCCACCAGCGCCCCCCGCGAGGGGAATTTGGGGAGGTGGGAGGGGGCAGCGCCAAGGCCGGGCCCCCCTGCGCTGTCGTGGCGGGAGCGGCTGCAGTGAGGACCGAGTGTGGGCGGGAGCGGCCGAGAGCCCAGCGCTGCTCCAGCCCGAGCTGCCCCAGCTCCATCCCTGCCCCTGCGCTGGGATGCTGCGGGTTTGGGGGAAGAGGGAGCTGGCAGTGGCTGCTGGGCCTGGGGGCAGCAGGAGAAGGGAAGGAGAAGCAGGGCTGAAGGACAAAATGGTCAAACACTGCACGTGGGAGGAGAAGGTGGGATTGTGTACAAGAAGGAGAAATAGTATGAAGAGAAATGTGAGGAAGAGTAGGGACAGAGGAGGAGGAAGAGGAACAGAAACGGGGAACACCACAAGGTGTTAGCTCTCCCTATATCTGCAGCCTCTTCCCCGGCCCCAGGAGCATTCCCCCCCCACCTCGCATGCACCAGGTGGCAGGGGAGGGGAATCCACAATTTTCGCATGGGTGAATCTTGGTGTTTTTGAGTTTTATTGGGCTAAAACTTGTTGCTTGTTTTTGTTGTGGGGGCTGAATCTTTTTGTTTTGGAGGAGGTTCTGGCTAAATCTTGCTGTTCGTGGGGGGTTTTTTCTGTGTCTTGATGTTTGGAGGATTTTTGGGTTGAATCTTGCTGTTTTGGAGGTTCTTACAGACACCATATCACCAATGAGTTTCTAAGATGAACTTGGGCAAGGAGGAATCCCCAGCCCAAGGCTCTCTCCTCTTGTTTTTTCCCCTATACCAGGATTTTTCATTCCCAAGGCATGGGCGAATGGCGGAGGAGGACAAGTACTGGAGACCCTTCACAATGAGAGGCTGCACACCCCTTCCAGGGGGCTGTGAGGAGGAAAGACCCTCCCTGTGCCAGGAAAGCAGCCGGAGATCCAGGCAGAGCTCAGAGCTGGTGGAGAAGCCTCATGGAGGGGAGAAGCCCCACAAGTGCTTGGAATGTGGGAAGGGTTTCAGCCGCAGCTCCTGGCTCATCCTGCACCAGATGATCCACACTGGGGAACGGCCCTACGAGTGTGGGAAATGTGGGAAGAGCTTCAGAGACATCTCTCACCTGCTGTGGCACCAGGTGATCCACACAGGGGAATGGCCCTACATCTGCTTAGAATGTGGGAAGAGCTTTGGGGTCAGCTCCGATCTGTGAAGCCACCAGCGCATCCACACTGGGGAGAGGCCCTACGAGTGTCCTGAGTGTGGGAAGAGGTTTCAGACCAGCTCCCATCTCCTCCTACATGAGCGGATTCACAGAGAGAAGAGGCCCTTCCGCTGCCCCGACTGCCGGAAAGGGATTCAAGCACAACTGCCATCTCATCAGACATCAGCGTATTCACACTGGGGAGAGGCCCTACGAGTGTCCTGAGTGTGGGAAGAGCTTCTCTGACAGCTCAAACTTGACCCAACACCAACGGAGGCTCCACTAAGGGAAGCCCTGTGAGTGCCCCGAGTGTGGGAAGAGCTTCGTGCTCTGCTCCAGCTCCATCCCCATGGGAGGATCGGTGTTGGATGATCCCCAGTGACCCCCGTTGGGCAGAGCCCTGGTGATCCGTGGTCCTGGTGATCCCTGTTGGGTGGGGGGAAAGAGGTTGTCGAGATTTCTTTCCTTTATCCTTGTCTTGCTGTGATTTGGTTGGTAATAAATTCCCTCCCTGTGCCCAGGCTGGGTCTGTTGTTCCCGTTCGGTGCTCGGCGCGGGATCTCTCCTGCTCCTTCTCTCACCTCCCGGGCCTCTCCTCAGCCAATCAGACAATGTGATGAAGAAGATCCAGCCAATCAGGGAGAGCAGCTGTGATGACTCACCGGTTGCCGGGCAGACCCGCAGCACCCAGTGTTCCCCACCCGGACCCCACCCTCCCCGCGCAATCACGATCCCCCCGCGGGGTCCCCCCAAGTCCCTCCCCAGTCCCGCCCCACAATAAACAGGACTGGGTCTAACTGGGAAGCTTTATTGGGAACACTGGGAGCAGCCGGGTAGGGGCACAGTGACAGCAGGGGTGGGGGGGACACACGACCTTCCCCTAAAATCAGCGCGGGGGCAAGTGGGGAGTTCTGGCTGGGCCTGAGGCCACGGGGAGGGGCTGCAGCCACTGCTGGGTCAGGAGCTCCCTGGGCAGAGAAAAGGGGAGTGACACCTTGCAATGGATCGAGGGGGAGCATACATGCTCTTGGCGTGGGAGAACACGACTCCCCGGGACCCTCCCTTCACCTTCAGGTTGAAGCTGAGCCCCAGCACCAGGAAGATGAAGCCAAACATGGACCCCCCAAAACCTCTCAGAGACACCCCAAGCAAACTCTAAGCACCCTCCCAGTCACCTCCGGCCCACCCAGGACCCCTTACAACACCCTCCCAGTCTCTTCCCAGTCTCACCAGGACCCACCAAAACCCCTCCTGTCCTTCTCAGTATCCTCTAATTCCCTCCCAGTTACCCCCCACTGCCCCAGGACCCCCAAACCCTCGTCCAGTCCTTTCTCAGCCCCACCGGGACTCACCAAATCCTTCCCAGTCTCTTTTCAGCACAACCCTCATTCCAGCCCCTACTTTAAAACCTCTGATCTTTTTCCAGCCCGTCCAGGCTTACTCAAATCCCTCCCAGTCACACCCAGCATCCTCGAACTCCCTCCCAGTGACCACTAGGACTCCCTGAACCCTCTCCACCCTCCCCAGCATCCTGCAATCTCCTTCTCAGCCATTCTAGACACCCCGACCTCGCTCCCAGTTTATTCCAGGCTATCTCAAATTCCATCCCAGTTCCTTCTAGCACACCTCAATCCCTCTCCATGGTTTCCCAGACCTCCACCCTCTCTTCCCATTGCCTCAGTCTACTTCACTCTCCCACAGTGTTCCCCCACTCTCACCAAATTCATTCCCAGTTCCTTTCAGTACCACACCAGCCCTCTCCCATGTCTCCCAGTTCCCCCCAGCTGATCCCAGTGTGTTCTCACTCTCTCCCAGTGGCCCTCTTCGGCCCTTCTCCCACTCTTCCCACTCCTCCCCCATCCCTTCTCCCCTTCCTTCCTCCTCCTCCTCCTCCTCCATCCCTTCTCCCGCTCCCCGCGGGCGCTGGGGCGAGGGGCGGGCGCGGTTGGGTGCCGGCGGAGAGCGCTGGGCGCTGAGGGTCTGCCTGGCAACTGGGAGTCATCAGCACCGCGCGCTCTGATTGGGTTAAATTTAATCAACGTCTCCTCTGATTGGCTGCCTTACGCGGGCTATTTTGGTGGGAAATTTTTCTGTGACTTTTGGGACTCCCTGGGTGGGGGGAGGGTTCCCGGCGACTTTTGGGCTTCGCTGGGTTCCGTACTGGGGTTCAGGTGCCTCCCAATGCCATCCCAGAGTGGAGAGACACGGGGGGACACGCGGTGTCCCTATTCCCATTACATGCCGGGCCCTGTTCTGCCCTCCGCCGCCCAGTCTCAGCCCCCCCGAGAGGTTCTCCCCAAGTCCCTTCCCAATGGCCCCTAAACTTCAGGACCGGGGTCAACTAGGAAGATTTATTGGGAACACTGTGAGCAGCCGGATGGGGGCGGAATGACCACAGAGCTGGGGGGACACATGACCCCCCCCCCAAAATCAGCATGGGGACAGAGCGAGGGGTCCCGGCCAGGCCCCAGGCCACGGGGAGGGGCTGTGGCCGCCACCGGGAAGGGACTGGGATGGAATGTGAGTGGCTGGGATGGACTGGGGCAGACTGGGGCGCCAGGATGCACTGAGATGTGGGCCAGGACCGGCCAGGACCAGATTTGGGGCACCAGGGAGTACACTAGGATATAGTGGGATACACTGGGACCACGTTGAGGGCTACTGGGAACATGCTGAGGGCTAGTGGGTGCTGCTGGGATATACTGGGCATGATTTGGGATCATACTGGGACTGATTGGAATCGTCCTGGGAGTGACTGGAACCATAGTAGTGGTGAAAAGACACAATTGGAAAGAATGCAGGAGGCAACTGGGGATCATAGTGAGAGCATCTGGCCCGTGCTGGAGTCACACTGGGATCATACTGGCACTGACAGGGTCATGCTTGGAGTGACTGGCATAGTACTGGGAGTGTCTGGAAGTTACTGGGATCATACTGGGGGTGACTGGACTCATACTGGGATCATGCTTGGAGCAACTGGGGACCATGATGGGGGCAAATGGTATCCTAGCAGGAGTGACTGGGCTCATACTGGAAGTGACTGGGGCAGTACTGAACTCCTCCTGGGAGGGACTGAGAGTGAAAGGAACCATATACAGCATGACTGGGAGAAACTGGGACCATGTTGTGGGCAACTGAGACTTTATTGGGATTGACTGGTGTAAGAGTCCATCTAAAAGCCTCTCATTTGTTCTGCCCAACGACCCTCGCCTGAGGCCTAAGAAGACCCCTTAAACTGCAGTTTAAAGGCGCTGGCCAGGAATGGGAGGAACGCCAAGGGATTGTTCCAGGTGGTGCCCATTGGACCAGGACTGGTCTCTCATGAGACTGGTTTACGGCTAGTCACGCTGCCCTGAACTGTTTACTCTACAAGGCTCCCACAGGTGTGAAAACAATGAACTGGTCAGAGATGGAGTGCCCTGTGTTTGTTTCACCGACAGGGACTTGGCTTGGGCATGTTTTGGGATCGCTTCCCCAATGGAACCCGAAGCGCACCTGAAACTCCTCACCTGTTTGGCCAGTCGCCCGACGCCTTGGTGTGTTGGTTTCACGTGGTAAGGGGGAGGGGTGGATTCACCTCAGGGATGGCTCCATGAGGCTGGGGAGTGGGAGAGGCACTCTCCCGTCTCTGGGAGCTTCCCCTGTGAGCTGCTGGCACCAATCAGAGAGCTGATTTGGTGATGGACAGCTCGGGAAACCAATGAAAACGTTATTTCGCTTTCACAAATCACAGTTGGATCGAGTTAACTGTCTCTTTCGGTTTCCGATCTCCGGAGGTGTGGGGGTCCCTGGCTGGGGGCTCCGGCCTGGCTCCAAGCTTCGGTCTGGGGTCCGGCCCAGCACCCCGGCTCTGCAGGGGGCCCGGCTCGGGACCCCGGCCCCAGGCTCGGCGGGGAGCCTCTGGCTTGGGGGGCCCCCGGGCTCTGCACGGCCCCGGCACCGGCTCCGCATGGCCCCAGCACCAGCCGCATGGCTCCGGCACCAGCCACATGGCCCCGGCCCTGCTGACTGGGCTCGGCTCGCCTTTGCACGTGGCAGAGAAGAACTCCAGCTGCCCCCGTTTGTTTCTTCGCAATCTGGATACAATTGTAACTTCTTTATGCCTGGATGGAATCCTCGATCTCCTAAGTTCCCCTGAATGAGAAGAAATGAAGCATGGAGACTACAGAAGTCAGCGGGATGAAGACAAAGTTCCTGGTGGGAAGAGATTGAAAAGATGCAAGTAGCTGAAAACCTTTTTTGTGGGCTGTGGGGATTGTGACTTCACTAAAGTTCCTTTAAACTGTGGAAAATACATGGGGGGTTGAAATATTTGAGAAAAGGATCCTTTTCCCCAAGGGAATGGGGGTCTCTGTTCTGGGACTGGAATATGAACAGAGAGATTTGATAGAGAAGCCAATGAAGAGAATTCTGGGTTTTTTTAGCAGCCTGCCTTTAGAGGTGGTACCCCATGTGTGCATCATAACCCATAACACGGCCCTGGAAGGACTGTGTAAATGGGAGGAAAAATTCATAGTTCTGTGGGTCTCGGGCGGATGCAGACTGTGAAGGTGAAGACACCCCCTAAGCCATAACCAGAAAAGGGACTTTTCTCTCTGAAGTAAAACTGAACTGATTATTTGAGTGTATAACTGACTGAAGTGCTCTCTCTCTCTCTGTATGTTGTTGGTAAGAAATGTGGAATGAAGGGGAGGAGGGAACAATCTAGGAATTTTATCCTGAATTCTAATTCTTCTTTTTGTATTATTAATAAATTTCTTCTTGTACCTTTTTAAGTTCTGAGCCTGCCTTGTCTCTACTCCTGGGTCCTGTCTCTCAAAAGAAATTAAATATATTAAGGTTGGCAAACCCAAGTCACACTGTGACACTTGGAAAAGACTATAAAAAACATCCTCAAACAAAGACCCCGAGATCTCCCCGGACGGCAACGGACATCTATTGGCTGGTTCCACGAGGATCGTCTGCCCATCTTGGTAGCTATAATCCCGACCCCTTTTTTCTCTCTTTCTCTCTCTCTCTCTCTCCTTTTATTTCCTGTCCCTCTATCACATTTTCGTTGGCACTCAATAAAGGTGCACTTTCTGCAGATGTAAACTGGTTTTGTCCCCTGCTGTGTCTTTTGTGCTTTGAGATCCCTAAAAGAACCTATCAGGACTCCACATGTGGTGTGGACCGTGACATTTAATTGGTGTAGTCGGCAATTCAAATTCCCTGATACTGGAGGAGTTGGGGGTTTCTGTGCACTTTGTACCAGGGGAAGACCTGTGCCATTTCAGCTGCACCCAGCCTGTCAGTACCGTAAGGACTGAACAGTGTTGGAAAGCAAGGGAGGTGGTATTGGGTTCTTCCCGCAATCTGCACACAGACCCAGGTGGAGAATCAACTCCATTTCAGTTATCGGAGAATTTTTTGTAAAGCATCTCAATTGTGCAAAAGATGGGACTTGTGTTTTTTGTTGTGTTGTTGACCTGCTTGGTGTAGTTGAGGAGAGAACCTCCCAGGCAGTTTTTGGTCCCCTCACCCACGCAGGGGAGAGAGGGGATTGTCCTCAGCGAAAGGCTGGGTGTTTGTTGTTTTGTTGTTTACTACTCGGGATGGCAAAGAGACAAGCTGTTTTGTAACTAAGGTAGTACCTCCCAAGTAGTGGGGTCTTTTCACCTGCTCCAGGGACAAGAAGGGAAACACAGTTTTAGCTGTGCTTTTTGTGTAACTTTAAACGTGTCTCCCTGAGAGTGGTTTTAGTCCCTTTGTCAAAATGTTTGAAAAAGATAAAGATGCTTTTTATGCTTTACTAGCTAAGTATAATGCCAGACCCTCCCAAGGGGGAGAAGATTGGGCATACAGTAACTGGTTTAATTTAGAAAATGTGATTGATAGGATACATTCCTTGCAACATGAAACAAAATTCAAACTGAGCAAGAATAATAAAACCATACTTTGCACAGTTCTAGGTGCTTGTCTCTCAGCAGCTGTGCAAGCTCGTTTCAAACAAGTAAGTGAAGAAAAGGCAGTTATAGACTCTTTGCAAAACTTGGTAGAAGCCTTTCAAAAACTATTAGAACAGGAAAGAAATCACGTAGAAACTGCAAAAACAATTAGATGAAGAAAGGAATGACAATTATGCTTTGAGAGATGAGATTCATTCTTTAAGAAATGAGAATCATTCTTTAAGAGCTGCCCTAAGACAAGAACACACCGACACTTTAAAACACACTGACTCACCAAAAGAAACAGAAGAAAAGGAAACATATCACATAAAGCAGATATACCCCCAGAGAGAATTAGTACACATACAAAATTGTGGGGAAAATTGCTGCCCTCGCTTGAGACCTTTGGTTAAAACAGAATACAATTTTATTAATGATGAGAATTTTAACCCACAAATAACTACTACAAAAATCCTGTACACTGCTACTAAATTATCAGTGGGTACTGGGGACATGGGACTTTCTTAACAACAGAAGTCAAAGCGTAACTTATGGTCCCCAGCTCAGTGCACAGTGTATTTGGCAGCAGGGCTTAACCCCTTGGAAATGGGAGACCTTGTAGCTTTAGTTGGTACCCCTGACCAACTCCTAGAAAAACATTCACAAAGCTGCCTACTTGCAAATTATACATGAAATAAAACTCACTGCTGGCTATAAATCACCTGTGCAATTAAATATAAAACAATACCCTCTTCCCTCTGGTGCCAAAGAAGGGATCAAACCGGTTATACAGGACTTGCGAAACTCCCCCTGTATGGCCAGTCCAAAAACCCAAACCTGACACTGTAGCTGTGTACCAATACATAGATGATGTATTGATGGGAGGAGAAGAAAAAGAAGAAGTGAGGAATGTGCAACAGAAAATAATTTCCCACCTAGAAAGCCTTGGTTTGCAGATTCCTTCAGAGAAAATACAGAAACCCTCACAAGAAGTCAAATTTTTGGGGATTTTCTGGAAGGGCAGAATGACAGGTATCCCACCTGATACTTTAACCTCTCTAGACCAGATTAAAATGCCTGAATCCAGAAAGGAACTCCAACAAGCTTTAGGATTGTTAGTATTTTGGAGAAAACACATTCCAGACTTTTCAATTATTGCTAGGCCTCTTTATAATCTGTTAAGAAAGGGAGTGAAATGGGACTGGAGCCCAGCCCAGGAGGAAGTATTACAATTATTGATTTTTGAAGCAACAGCCCATCAGGCCCTAGGCCCTATTCACCCAACAGATCCTTTCCAGGTAGAATGGGGTTTCGCTTCTTCAGGGTTGTCTGTACACATATGGCAGAGAGGGCCTGAAGGCCCGACAAGACCTGTTAGTTTTTACTCCCGTAGCTTTAAAGATGCTGAAAAAAGATACACAATCTGGGAGAAAGGACTGTTTGTTGTTAGCCTGGCTCTTATAGAAGTAGAAAAAATCCCAAGGCAACAGCCAATTGTATTGAGACGTCCTTTTAAAGTAATTAAAACAGTTACCTCTGGGACCCCTCCTCCAGAAGGGGTTGCCCAACGGGCCTCTGTGAGAAAATGGTATGCTCAAATAGAACACTACTGTCACATTTTCTCAATCACTGAAGGTGCTGTAAAAAATTTGTCAATACAAGAAACAGAGAACTTGAATAGCAGCCAGGAAAAACCAGCTTCAGTAATCAAGGTAGCCCCTCCCTTCTCCCCTGAGCAGACAGCGAATGCTTGGTTCACTGATGCTTCAGCCAAGAGAGAAGGAAAAGTGTGGAAATATAAAGCTGTAGCCTTACACACTTCCTCCGGTGAGCAGATCATTACAGAAGGGGAAGGCAGTGCCCAAATTGGGGAGCTTATAGCTGTTTGGAGTGTTTTTCAAAAGGAAAAACAAAATACTTCCCTTGTTTGTATTTACACTGACTCTTATCCTGTGTTTAAAGGAGGTACAGAGTGGCTTCCTTTTTGGCAGAGAAATGATTGGGAAGTTAACAGAATTCCAGTCTGCGTTACGTGCTGGATAGTTCCATCATTTTAACCTCCTGCCTCTTTGTGGCAGATTCTGTTGTGTTTACTTTTCACAGAATAACGCCATGTGTCGCCACCGCGAGGGCGTGCGATCGACTCGAGGTTATCTAGAATCACCAAAGCTGCCGGGCGGGCACGGGTTGGTTTTGGTCTGATAAATGCACGCGTCCCCTTGTTTCGACTTTTACTTCCTCTAGATAGTCAAATTCGACCGTCTTCTCGACGCTCAGGCGGGGCCGTGGTCCCCGGAGGTCGGCGCTCGTCGGCATATATTAGCTCTAGAATTACCACAGTTATCCAAGGAGCGGGAGAGGAGCGACCAAAGGAACCATAACTGATTTAATGAGCCATTCCCAGTTTCACTGTACCGCCCATGTGTATTTAGACATGCATGGCTTAAGCTTTGAGACAAGCATATGCTACTGGCATGATCAACCAGGTAGCCGCCACACCCACGGTGGCACCGCCGCGACGCCTGCGAGCCCGGACCACCCGGATCGCCCAGCCCGCCCGCCCGGCGAACACGCCCTGCCAACCCTGACCGCCCCCGCGCCTCTTTAGCCGCTTCGACCCACGGGAGCGGCATCGCGGACGCCGCGGGGGCGGCATGGCAGCGACGGCCGCCAGCGGCGGCAGCGGCCGGCGACATCGCGTGGCCTGGCAGCGCCTGGGGCAGGGAACGGCGCCACGCGCGGAGCGACTCCCACCCGCCAGGTGGTGGGGAGGCGGGGCGCCCTAGGCAACACGGCCAACCCCGGTGGCCGGTCCTTCCCGCGATGCTGCGGGCAAGGAGCCGGTACCGCTGCACAGCTTTTCTCGCTTCGGACAATGTGAGCCTTTTTTCGCCTTTCTTTCTCTCTTGCTTCTCTCTCTCTGGGCCCGTGCCCTTCGAGACTCGACCTGGCGTGCGCGGGACAGGGCTCAGCTGGGACTGACTCGCCCCCGAGGCCGGCCCGAAAGCACCGGACGTGCTAGAGGAGAAAGCAACCTGACGAGGCGAGCGCGGCCCGGACACCCGAGGCCCCTCGGCCGGGGCGGCTCACTCTGCAGCAGGCGGCGGCGCGACGAAGGAGCGCCGGTGCGGTGCGAGCGTGGAACGGGCTCTTTTCCCCCGTCCGTGCCCCATCGGTTCTCATCCCCCTCTGTCTCTCTGTCTTCTCTTGGGGGGCCTCGCTCTCTCTCTTCTCGGCTCGAGCTCGAGCCACACCGCCGCCCCAGCGCCACTCGCGGCCGGCACCCACGGGCTATACTCGAGACCGAAGCTGGCACCGGCACCTGAGGACTCGCGGGGCCAAGCGGCCGTCAACCAGCCCGGGACGGTAAAGACGTTCCTCCCCCAAAGCAGCGGGAGGAGCGACACATCGCCTGCGACGGAGTAGCCAATCAGAAAGGAGACCACCCTGCTCAAGAACTGGGCACTGCCGAGACATTCCCCCATGACAGAGAGAAGCCCCGGGGGAGAGGTGCCTGGCCAGCCGGGGGCCCTTTCCGACGCCACCCGAGGAACTTCATCGATCGCTCGGAGACAAAGGCCCTGCGGCCACGCTTCCTGAAACAGCAGAAAACAAGGACCGAAAAAAAGAAGGAAAAAAAGGGAAAAAGCACACTACACGTCGCACAACCCGTGCTAGCCACGGGGGTCACGGGCCTGCGGCGGGGGCTGAGGGCGGGGGGCGAGACGCGGGACTCACTCCTCCCTAAAACCTCCATCCACCACTGACACGGATCTCTCAGTGTCTCTCGCCATCACAGCATCCCTCTGGGCCTTCGCTTCTCGTGGCCCGTGACCCTTTCGTCGTCAGCGCGCTTCTCGGTGCCGCGGCTTAAGGCCGCGTGAGAAAAAGATCAGAAAAGGCCGGGCGGTGGGCCCCCACACTCCGCCACGCACATTGGCGCCGCCTCGCCACGACATTGCCGGGCGCTCTCTCTCTCTCTCTGTCAGGTTCCGGCCCGTGATACGGAATGGCCGGCCACCGCGGCCGGCCGCCACCCACTAAAAAAATTCCGCCCACTATGCTGGTCCCGGGTTTAGGGCCGAGGAAGGGGGACCATGCTTTCGACAAGGCACGGCAATGAAGGGGTGCTGCCGACCCCAGCTGGCAAAACTCCACGGGGCAACTCCCGTCACAGAGCCTCCTTGGGCGAGCCAAGGTGATGCCAGACGCCCCACTGGCACGTCCCCGCGAGCCCTTCCCACGCGGACGCTCTCTCTGGCAAAACGGGTCTGGAGTGGGGAACGAGGCGCAGCCACCTCGGCGGCCAAGTGAGCCGTGGCTCGGGGCTCTCGGAGAAGGGGCCGGGGAACCTACCTCTCAGCAGGCTCAACGCAACCCCGGCTGCGTCCAGCCCCGGCTGCCGGTAAAAGCACACCAGACCGGCAGCCGAAAAATGCTGCACCCGCCAGAGCAGGCCAGCCCCGGCTTAAGGCCAGGCAGCAAAAGGATGAGGTGCCGCCGCCTTGCCCGCCACCATCACCGGAGGAGCGAGTGGGCACCCAGCTCCACCTTTTCACGAAACCGGCAGCAGCCGGGCCAGAGCGGGACGTGCTTGCGGCTTCTCTCTCGGCTCTCGTCCCCGCCTCACCTGGCCTGGGGCCGGGGAGCACAGCTCACATTTCCCCCTTCTAGCAAAACCGGTAGCAGCTGGGCCACAGCGGGACACGCTCGAGGCTTCTCTCGCACTCGCCTCCCTGCCTCACCTGGCCTGGGGAGCAGCTCACCTCTCCTCTACCTGTCCCAGTAAACTGGGTAGTACGGGAATGCCCAACAAAGCCCGGAGCGGGGTAGACCTGGCCGCCGCCGGCCGCCCCGCTTAGGGGTAGACCTGACCTGGCCTCTGCTGGCCACGCCGGACCGGGGTATATCTGTCCGCCCGATAACCGCCCACCCTCGCAGCGCCGTCTCTGGCATCAGCTGGCAGACGCCCCCGGCCAGCCCCAGTGCCGGGTAGACGAGGCATCCTCGTACTATCCCAGAGCCGGGGGAACCCCACAGCCTCACACCACCTCGGAGCCGGATGGCTTTCTGTCTGCCCTGTCTCTCCCGGCAAACCCGATTTCAACCCTTCCCTCCCTCGCTCCCTGCCTCCCTCCCTCCCTCCCCCTTGCCCACGTCCCCAGAGACACTACCTATGCAGCCGCCCCCCCCACACGGGCCACAGCACGGGGAGCGGAAGCACGTACACGCGGTGGAACTCGGCACAAAGCCCCCGGTGCCCAGCACAACTCGCCCCGCCTCATCCCGCCCAACGGAGGAGGCTGCGGCGGGGTGGCCGGCGCCGCTGCCAGCAAGCGCATGACCGCTTTCGGGCCACTTCTTCCGCGGAAGGTCCACAGAAGTCTTTGGCCCTCGGCGCGGATCGAGGGGCGGCGGGGGCTCGGTGCCGTGGCACCTGGGGCTGGCACGAAGCCACCAGCCCTCCACCCGCATTCACACAGAGAGACAAACACAGCGAGACAGAGACACACACACACGCACGCACGCACACACACACACACACGCACACACAAAGAGACACCCCCCACCCTCTCTCATGCCCTCTCCCCGTCCCTGCCCCCCCCGCCTGTCTTTCCCGGCCAGCCATTAACGCTAGGGGGCGACCCCGCCCTTCGCCATCACCATTCCTGGCTCCACTTTCAGGCTTTCCCCGTCCCAGCCCATCGACAGTTGGGGGCGCCCCATCCCCGCCCATTGTCGCTCAGGGGCGCCCCACCTTCCACCATCAGCCTCCCCGGCGTCACTTTCAAACTTTTCCCGCCCAGCTTCCCAACGGCCACTTCACACAGCGGCAGCGGCGGCAGGGAGAGGAGCGGGCTCCTGCCGAGGCGAGCAGGCCGAGAGCCCGATGCAGAAGCAGGGACGGCGGCAGGCTGCAAGTGGTGGCATGAGGATTGGCGCGGTCTGTTCCTTCTCCATGAAACTTGCCCTTCGCCTCTCTCGGAGCTTTTTGCTCCGGTGCCGTTTTTTCCCTCTCGGCCGAGGCTCCGATCAAGCCCGCGGTAGGGCGGCAGCGCGGCGGGCGGCTGAGGGAGCGAGCGATGCGGCAGGGAGGCCGGGAGCCGGGCTGCTGTGGATTCAGGCATAGGGAGGGGGCGCGAGAATGCTGCCGGCTCCTCTCGGGGAGCGCTCGGGGAAGCGGGCTGCAGGCAGGCTGTCAGCGGACCGGGCCGAGGCTGGGGCCGAGGGCAGGGGCAGCGGCCGGCGGAGCTTGCCACTGGCCGCGTGGGGCGCCGAGCCGGCAGGGCCGGCGGCTTAAGCCGGGAGCGAAAGTCGGCCGCCTTGACCTGGCGGCTCTCGAGGAGGGGGAAGAGCCACTCGGCGGTAAGGGGGGCCAATGGCAGCAGGTCTACCCCGCCGTTAGCCGCCAGAGACCAACACCAGCGGAGGGTTACAGGTCTATCCTGCATTAGGCCGGTACGGACCCGGGGCGGCGGAGGGCAACAGGTCTACCCCGCGGCGGGCCGGCAAGGACACGGGCCGCCGGGAGGCACCAGGTCTACACCACCACAGGCCGGCAGGGACCGAGGTAAGCGGGGGGCGACAGGTCTACCCCGCAGCGGGCCGGCAAGGACCCGGGCCGCCGGGAGGCACCAGGTCTGCCCTAGAAAATGGGAGAGATTCACAGGCACCATTTGATCCAGAAGCCTGGATCAAACAGCTCCACACATCTCTTGGTGATAAGAAGCAAAGAAACCCAGACTTCTTTGTCCTGCCTCTATCATGGAGCAGTGGTCATCAGATGGGAACATCTGTTCCGTAGCTGAGCTGGTCTTGCAAGCACTGGCGGCCACCATCCAACCTGGTTTTACTTGTCCTGCTTCAGTGATGGCTGAGTCCCTGGGCAGAGCACTGACAGCCTGGTCTGGCCCCCAGGGAAGGAGAAGCAGCCCCTGGAGAAGCTGTACCAGGTGGGGCTGCTGCAAGGACAACCTCAAGGATGACAACCTCTTCCTTAACCAGGCCACTGGCAGCTGGAGATGATCGACTTTGATTCTGGCACTTTCTTTAAAGACATGCTCCACACCCAATTTGCAGGTGAGTCCCCAGCCAGGGGAATGCTCCCACATCTGGCC